>SNQJ01S0013840.1:126647-175869 GCA_010110895.2 Picea sitchensis
AATTAATAAAATTATTTTTTCATTTTGCATTTCATTTCAAAATAAAAATAATAATAATTTAAGAATTATCTATCATTTGTTTGATTTTGTGAAAACCCAAAATTAATATTTTTCTCCTCTCCATCAACTTGAAGCTTCTAGAATTTTAAATATCATATTTGAAAGAAAAATATAAACAATATTTGTTTAGAACTTATAGTTAGTTTAAATTCATTTTTTATTTTATTGTTCTAGATTTTATTTTATTCACAATTTTTAGGTTATTAATTTAGGTTTCTTTTTTTTTCACAGGTTTCTATTATCAGTTATTTTGTACAGATCTTATCATAGATTGATTTTATTATCTAAATACATTAAATATGATTGATCCAAAAATAATATTGGATTGCTACAAATAAATTTATGAGCAACAACAGATAAAATTTGGAAATGCGTCAAGAACAGAGACACGATTTTGCAGGACTGATTGCAGCCAAACCGTGAGGAATTTGAAGAAACAGTTGAAAACCCATATCCCAAATGGACCCATTTAGCTTCCGCTTGGAAATTTTTCCAAGAAAATGCATGATTTGAGATATATTTGTGTCTCTTTATGAGGAAAATTTTAGGTGGCAAAAATTATTAGTGATGCGCAGACTGTCCATTCATTGTATAAATATATGAGAACGTTTAGAACCAGGGAGATCCAGGAATTGGAGAGGAGAATTTTTATCCTTTCTCTTCTGTATATTATTTCTTTTGTAAGATTTTTTCTTGTCAAATGGAGTAGCAAATGGTTGGAATCTTTGGGAGAATGGATGAGTATTTTCAAAGAAGAATATGGAATTCCAGGTTGCTTAATGGCTTTTGTCTTGTGAGTAAATGGTTTTATTTTCATTCTAATATCTTCATATTCTTTGAATAATTGATTATGAATTGATTTAAATTATCTTCATTCTGTTTTATCAATACATGGTTAATTGCTATCATTTATGTATTAATTTTTTTAATCTTTAAGAGTTTATTATCCCAAAAATTCATTTTGGACCTTATGATGAACCTATTATACTAAAACTATATGGGATATAGTTTAATCTTTGGATTTTGTCCTTTTGTAGACTATGCAATGTTAATATTGTTTCTTATATAATTCATGAATATGAAACTTTATTTGTATTGAACTAGTTTTAGACTGTTCTGCATATAATTTTTCATGTTATGTTTTTGTTTATATGATTCAATATATTTTGGTTCTTTTAATATCTGTGGTTGATCATCTATTGATACATTTTGAGTTTACGTGTAATGTTGGATAGTTGATAATACCACTTTCTGAGGGTTGGAGTTTATTTCACTTTTAGCTATTGGACATTTTAAAGTCACATGAGATAAAATTTATTTGTCTTTTTGTCATCATAAACTCATTTCGGAATATAAAATACTTCTTTGAGTTGTTTCAGGAAGCATCGTTCTTGCTTTTTTCATAGATTTATACTTGACACAGGTTAAGTGGAGCTTATACAAATACAAAAAGATGAATCTAGTTTAGTATTGTTGATCAACGTCATGTTAGTTAGTTTATATTTTATTTGATTTGTTAATTCGCGAGTGAATAATGATTACATCATTTAAACATTAAATGCTTTGTCGATTAATGTTATATCATTTATAATCTTATTCACTCATTTTTATTATTTCGTCATTTATAGTATAAAAACAGTTCCCTTTTATTTTTCGTCTTGTTTTAATCCATTAGTTGAAAACAATCACTTTCACGAGGCTTTATTTAAACCTTGTAAATTGTATATAATTATTGTACATAAACACTGTTAGTTAATCATTTTTAATTGAAGTGTTGATTGTTAGAGTTGTACCTTTAGTTAGTTCACATATTTTAGTTATTTTGGAATCCTAGTTGGCTAACAAAGCCATTAAACCCGTCGAGTCATTTCATTCCAAACGGCTTGGGTTATTTAGACAACCCTAGTCCAGATTTGACCTTCCAGTTGATGGTGTGTCACTTACGCCTGTCAAAAAATGACGCTAGAAGGAGGGCCTGAGGTCGATTTAATGATTAAATGTTGCATCCCTCAACCTTTCATAATTCCAGATTTATAAATCCTTCTTCTGTGTCATCTTATAATGCACTACAAGGAAGGTTAGATGACAAGCTAACTATTTGGAGTCAATTTCTTCAAATTCTTAATGGCTCCTGCCCAAATCACTGTGTTCGAACATGCTTTTAATGTCTCATTACCAGTTATTTCCAACAAGATAATTGATCTCTTTTCATAACTCACCTTTGATGGCAAAGGGAACACATCTGCAGTAGACCATATTTCTAATTTTTTTTATAAATGTTTAAGACATAATATCATTGATCCTAATGTTACATGCAGATTGTTTTCTCTCACTTTCCGAGGTTGGGTTAAATGTTGGTTTGAATCTTTTCCAGCTAATTCAATTCATTCTTTGTCTGATTTTGTAATTGATTTTTTATCAGATTTTAACGATTATGATTATGATGAATTAAGTGAGGAATTAAGTTGCTAAAGGAAAGAAAACGGTGAATCATTCAATGATTTTTCAATTAGGTTCATTTATTTTTGTACTAGATTCCCTTTGAAAGAAATGTCGCTTATTAAAGAATGGTTTGAATATCTCATTTCTCTCTCAGACAAGCAAGATCAATTAATTGTTAACCAATCTGAATTGATCACTAACACTCAATCTCAATATGGTTCAAATTTTGATGTTGATCTTGAAGATTTTGAAGCACCACAATTTTTGTCAACTTCTTTCATTTTGGAAAATCATGAGCAACATCATCTTTTACAAAATGCAATTGTCACCTCTAATCATTCTTTGTCAACGATGTCTCCTCTTGTCGAAGAAGGAACCTTGACTTTAAAACATGACAGTTGTCACACTCTCATAGATTTTATAACTTTTTATAAAGTAAAAGAGGTCGAATGTGAAGTTGATAATCATGTGGACGATAAATCTTCCCTGAATTTAGTCGAACAGATCCATGATCAATCAGTGGGAGACAAAATCATTAGGCAATCTTCTATCTCTAATGATTTTCTCTCAAATTTTCCCTTACACAATGAACCAAATGGTCTCTTAAAAACTATCTCGTACTCTTTGAAAGAGAATACAAAAGAGGTTGATCAGTTTATACAAAGAGAGGGGACAAAACTAGATTTCAAAATGCATATAACTATCATTTCAAGAGATTCATTTTGTCTCCTTAATTCTTCTACATATTATTCCTTGTGCCCTGATATTTTTTATCCTAATGTTGTTCAATTGCATGTTCCATATTACCTTGGAGATAATTCAACATTATATAATCAGGTACAAAGAGATTACCGAATAGAAGATAAAGAGGGAAATAATTCTTCCCATGAACATATTAATTTGTATTCTCATCAATTATCTGTGGGTAAATCAAAAAATCATTTGAAAGAGCCCCAAATTGCATCTTCCATTGATTCATCTCAATTTGTGTTTTGAGAAGGATCTAAATTTTTCCATGATCAATTATTTGAGGTTGAAAAGTATAATCGGCCAAATATTACTATCAATGATGATTATTCAAAAATGTCGGTCGTTCCATTTAGTTCACCTCAAATAGTTAACCTTGAAATATCTAAGCTCAATGGAAAGTTTCAAGAGAATGGAACACTTATTTTCCGATCGAGAATCATGATAAGTTCTCGCCATCTTGATCCAACCTTTTTACAAGATTCTTTCCTTGATAGTCTAATACTTTATTCTCATCAGGAATATTTGTCACATGTGAATTCTTTCAAACAATGCCATGTCAGTAATTGCATGTATTATGATAGGATTGCAGATAGGTTGGAGTATTCATATCTCGAAAAGTTTCCAAGGAATGGTAAGATTATCTTCACTTTATTTAGAGATCAAGGAGGTAACTTTAACACGCTCATTTTATATCCTTCAGATGGAGAAAATATGGAATGAAAAGAAAATTTTCGGGAGGATGGGGCACTTCGGTCTAGGCCAAGGGTTATGTTAGGTCCCCATAAATCTCACAAACTTCACAATCTCATTTTATCATATTTTTGTAACCCATATAATGACAAAATTGCAAAATGGTTGGAGGATTCATACAAAAAGAATGTTCAAGGGAATGGTAAGATCATGCTTGCCTTGTTTTTAAATGATGATGATAAAGGTAAGTATGATATATTTTTATCATTTTTTGATATACTACCCTTCTTGCTAGTAATTTTTTATTTTGTTTCCACTGTAGGATTGGATTTACTCCGATGGCTACATTGGAAGCATGACTTTATGTAGTATTTTGATTTGTTTAGTAATTAGAGTAGGTTTAGGAGTAGGTTTTATTTTATCTTTATTTCTCATTGTTTCTCTTTGTAATAATGCATTCATGAACACAAGTGGGTGCACCAAGAGAACCATAATATGACTGTTGTCAGGGAAGTCCACTTTGACCCTTTCTCTCATCTTTTCAAAAACGCAGTATCATCATGAAATTTTTTAAATGAAAAGTAAAGAGATAAGTAAATATGAACTGTAAATTCAACCCTGACCCAAGGTGCCACGAGTATGACTGCACTCATGTTAATAAGGATTTTTCTATTTTCTTTTAGTCTCTTTTATTTTTAATAATAATGCTTCGTTAAAGTAACATCTCATACATCACTATCTTAAGAAAAGAACTTACTCGCACATGATATTTTATATGATTTAGCTCTTCCTTTATTTTATAGTGAGATGCTAGTGGATCCAAAAGCTCAAGTTTATCTTTGGCCAAAAGCATTTCCTAGAAAGTTTTCTTTTGCTGTTTTGATTTTGTGTACTTCTGATTTTGAATCCCATTAATAAAAATTTATTTGGTTTGGTGTGTGTTTTTTGTTTTCTTTGATTGCTTTGAATGAGTTTTCTTCTTATCTATCTTTTTGAATCAATATATTTATGATCAAAGAGCTATTGTCAAAGGAAGCATTTATTTTAAGACTTGTGTTTTTCAAGAAAATTTAAATAGTTCAAAGAGGTCCTGATATTAAGATATAGCTCAGACAACTGATTTTTAAGTCAATTGTCACTTTCATTTTGTCCTCAACTTGTCTTTGTCAGAGTATTACACCAGAGATATGGTTTAAATCTTTGATAGTTACGATGATCTTTTAATTTTTTACGTCGTTCATATTCTTAAGGAATCACTTTTAAGTGTTTCCCCATTCTCTAGATGATTTCTTAAAGGAAATCTAAAATATCTAAACCATGATAAAACTTCTAGTTTTGAAAGCAAATAAATAACATGATCAACTATTCACCTGTATTGCAATTAACCTCCAGTATCACCCTTCTCTCTTTGTCATCAAGAAATCTATAATTGTATTATTATTTAAAAGTGGCATAAGAGGTTTGGAAGAACTTAAGTGTGGGAAGTGTGTGTAAACCCATCGAGGTACTGAACAGGCTCCCTGGCAGCAGGTAAATGCACACATGATACCAAGACAACTTCATTGGAGTACTGAACAGGCCTGCTGGCAGTGAAGCAATGTCGAGTCAAGAGGTAGCAAGTATATGTTTTTAAATTAACTTTTATGGAAGTATACATCATGTGGATACAACTATTGGATGGGATTAAAGTACTTGAGTGGGTTAAATGACATCTCTATTGAGGCTATGGACATCTGCTGGCAGCAGTGGCTCTGTCAATGGTATTGAAGTTATTTTATAAACATTGTGACTCTTTGATTAAGACATTATTTTAGGTTATAATCCTCTGCAAAGAAAATTCTATTGTCTGGTTATAACATTGAGCTTATCCTAATACTATATGGTCTCAAAGTGAATTTATTTTAGGGAGCTTAAATCATTTTTCAAGTCTTATTCTTTTCTTCCTGAGATGATATATTACCAGATCAAAGATAACTACTTTACCCAGTAAGTTGCCATTTGTTGGGCCCCAACAACTCCCCCTAATGTTTTACAAAATTTAAAGGGCCCCCTTTCGAATCTTGATCATTAGAATAAGCTACAGAATCAACCTTTTCAAATAGTTTCATACCTTGGATTACTTTGAGACAAACTTAAGACATTCACTATAGTATGAGACATTCATTACAAGAGTATATGTCAAAAGTTAGAAACGAGCATAGAAATCTCAATTTAAACAAAAACATTAATTTTTATCAACTGTTTACTTTCGTTTAAATTATGATTATGTGTTCGTTCTTTTGCTCATTAGCAAGTTTGACTATTTTGAATAATGGGTTCAATACTTCATCAAATAATATCTTGGTTGGTTTCTCATTTTCACAAAATCATTTGGTGAGACTAATTAATTAAATTCTTTTTTCATTTTGCATCTGATTTCAAAATAAAAATAATAATAAAAAAAGAATTATCTATCATTTGTTTGATTTTGTGAAAACCCAAAATTAATATTTTTCTCCTCTCCATCAACTTGAAGCTTATAGAATTTTAAAGATCATTTTTGAAACGAAAATATAAACAATATTTGTTTAGAACTTATAGTTAGTTTAAATTCATTTTTTATTTTATTGTTTTAGATTTTAGTTTATTCATAATTTTTAGGTTATTAATTTAGGTTTCTTTTTGTTTCACATGTTTCTATTATCAGTTATTTGGTACAGATCTAATCATGGATTGATTTTATTATCTAAATACATTCAGGATGATTGATCCAAAAATAATATTGGATTGCTGCAAATAAATTTATGAGCAACAATAGATAAAATTTGGAAATGCGTCAAGAATAGAGACACGATTTTGTGGGACTGATTGCAACCAAAACGTCAGGAATTGGAAGAAACGGTTGAAAACCCATCTCCCAAATGGACCCATTTAGCTTCCACACAATAATTTTCCCAAAAAAATGCACGATTTGAGAGATATTTGTGTCTCTTTACGAGGAAAATTTCAGGTGGAAGAAATTATTAGTGACGCCCAGACTATTCATTCATTGTATAAATATATGAGAAAGTTCAGAGCCAGGGAGATCCAAGAATTGGAGAGCAGGATTTTTATCCTTTCTCTTTTTTATATTATTTCTTTTGTAAGCTTTTTTCTTTTCAAATGGAGTAGCGGATGGTTGGAATCTTTGGGAGAATGGACGAGTATTTTCAAAGAAGAATATGGAATTCTAGGTTGCTTAATGGCTTTTGTCCTGTGAGAAAAATGGTTTTATTTTCATTATAATATCTTCATATTCTTTGAATAATTGATTATGCATTGATTTAAATTAGCTTCAGTCTATTTTATCAATACATGGTTAATTGCTATCATTTATGAATTAATTTTTTCAATCTTTAAGACTTTATTATCCCAAAAATTCATTTTGGACCTTATGATGAACTTATTATACTAAAACTATATGGGATACAATTTACTCTTTGTATTTTGTCCTTTTGTAGACTATGCAATGTTAATATTGTTTCTCATATAATTCATGAATATGAAACTTTATTTGTATTGAACTAGCTTTAGACTGTTCTACATATAATTTTTCATGTTATGTTTCCGTTTATATGGTTCAATATATTTTGGTTCTTTTAATATCTATGGTTGATCATATATTGATACATTTTGAGTTTATGTTTAATGTTGGATAGTTGATAATACCACTTGCTGAAGGTTGGAGTTTATTTCACTTTTGTCTATTGGACATTTTAAAGCCACATGAGATAAAATTTATTTGTCTTTTTGTCATCATAAACTCGTTCCAAAATATAAAAGACTTCTTTGAGTTTTTTCAGGAAGCATCGTTCTTTCTTTTGTCATAGATTTATACTTGACATAGTTTAAGTGGAGCTTATACAAATACAGAAAGACGAATCTAGTTTAGAACTGTTGATCAACGTCACGTTAGTTAGCTTATATTTTATTTGATTTGTTAATTTGCGAGTGAATAATGATTACATCATTTAAACGTTAAATGCTTTGTCCATTAACGTTATATCATTTATAATCTTATTTATTCATTTTTATTATTTCGTCATTTATAGTATAAAAATAGTTCCCTTTTATTTTTCATCTTGTTTTAATCCATTAGTTGAAAACAATCACTTTCACGAGGCTTTATTTAAACCTTGTAAATTGTATATAACTATTGTACATAAACACTGTTAGTTAATCATTTGTAATTAAAGTGTAGATTGTTAGATTTGTACCTTTAGTTAGTTCACATATTTTAGTTATTTTAGAATTTCAGTTGGCTAACGAAGCCATTAAACCCATCAGGTCATTTCATTCCAAACGGCTTGGGTTATTTAGACAACCACGGTTAGGATTTGACCTTTCAGTTGAGGGTGTGTCACTTACGCCCATCAACACACCTCTGACTTCAATGCTCGTGTCAGCCCAAAGAAGATAAATGGAATGCTTATTGGCTAGATGTATAGAGAAATGAAAGGTTATAAATAGGGATTTCTAGGTTTGAGCAAATGAATCAGTAATAAGGGAATAAGGGCTTGTAGACAGGGAAAGAAATTGCCAACATTATGTTGCTTCAAGTATGATTATTATTCTCCTATAGCCTTAGGATTATTTATAACTTCTCCAAGTGGTTGGAGTGGTTACAAAAAGTTGAGAATGGGAAACAAGGGGTCAGGAATTGATTGAACCTATGAACCCCGCCAAAAAATGAAAAATATCATTTTTTTAGAAAAATTAAGATGTATGTGCTCTGTGGTGGAGAAACATGTGTATGTACGTGCCTTTTAGTAGATAAACACACATATATGTCCAAAAATAGTGTTTTTTGAAGAATCGAGATGAGGAAAAGGGATTTAATGTCTGCAAGTGGGAACAGGAAAGTCCAACCAATTCATCAATGCATATGTGGTGGAAATTGATGCTATAACTCCTAGACCTCCACTTCTTTACCTTGGGTGGATTATCAAATAACTCGTTTATTCCAGGGAAGAATTTCATAGCTCTTGGACAGGGAGGAATTTCATAGCTCCTAGACACTAATTGTAACATGCCATATTACAACAACCAATTGTACACGTGGGGATGCGAAATTCCTTCCCAACGTCAAAGAGCTATTTGATAATCCCCCCGAGGAAAATAAGAGGAGGTCAAGGTACAATGTTTACAAATAAATTATGTGATTTATTATGGCTACACAGATGATGAGGAGGATATATTGGAAAAGGTCGAGAAATCTATGGAGGAGGAAATGCAGGTCAAAGCTCTAAGGGAGTTCCATGGGATCGATTCTGTCAAGAGGGAGGCCAAGTTGATAGTTAAGAGAAGGTAATTTACTACTATTAAGTAAATATTTTTAAAGTTAGATGAGGATGTGACAGAAAAAATGTGAGTGAAAGACAAGGGAAACCACTAGCGGAGAGAGCTAGAGTTATTTTCCCATATTCCCCTTCCACATGAGAAAGATATGAGTGCATGGTTGTGTAGAATAAGAACCATGAGATACTTAGTAAATACATGAGTAAGGATCTCATAGAGGAGTATATCGAGGCTAAATAAATGCTTGATATTCAACGATAAGGTATGTTGGTGAAGCTTATGGATCATTAGTTTTTTTTTCAATTGTGATTCTTAACTTCTATTAATTATACAATATGGGCCTTATGTGATTCTTGAGGTTTATAGACTATTATAATTAAGACATCCAAAAGGGTTCACTTCTTATTGAAGAGGAAAAGTGGCACTGGTAATCTTGGATTGCAGAGCTTGGTGGTCCTAATTATTCCAAAGTAGGGACCAATGAAAGACTTGGAAGGGAACAAAGTTGATGTTCCAATACCACCGACAAGGGCCTTGGTTACATATACTTTGGGGCTGTGAAATGCCTCCCCGGTGTCAAAGAGATATTCAAGAAGCCTCCCGAGGTGAAACATATGAGGTCTAGGTTTTATATTTAAAATAGAATTGATGCCAGTTATTATGGCCATAGGAGATGAGGATGATATCTTGGAGAAATTTTCATGGCCTATAGAGGAGGAGATGTGAGCTAGAGCATTGAGGGAGTGGTAGAGGATCATATCTTTGCACTAAATTAGGAGAGGCATCAAGAGTGTTTTTCTTCTACAAAAGCAAACCTTTGCAAAATTTAACTATGGAGTTTTGCATTTGTAATTCATCAATTAATTGTTTTTTCTTCCAGCCTCCCACTCATGTGAAAAGTTGTACGTGTCGACCTGCTACTACTACTATTGATCTTGCTCCTGCACTTGTCATTGTTGTCTATAATTGACATACAATTCTTTTTAGACACATATATATAGATAAAATGAATTGAAATTATAAAACACACACACATATTGGTGTGATCCTTATCCAAATTTAATTAAATTATGGAAAAAATTTCTTACTCCTCTGCACTACAAGCTGTGAAAGAGGATTCTCTAAGTTAAATTGTATAAAAAATGATGATAAATATGATTTTTCCTATTTAGACACTTTGATGTTTTTATATATTACCACCTTACAGATTGCATGAAGTAGATTGGAACACAATTTATATATTACCACTTTGAGTATGCATCATGCTTCTACAATCATGAGCTATGTGTCCATAGTTATGACACTTCTAACATTCAATGTCATGTGGGGATGCATAATATTTTCTCGTTTGAACATTTATTTCATAATCCCTGCAATCTACAACCTTATGTCCAAAAGTTAGTACAATAAAAACAATGACCATAAAAGAAATTTACATACTTGGGAGTGAATGATCTTGTTTTTTGTGTAGTCCTTTTGAATTCCTACCTTGGTTGATCATGATCTTCTCTTCTCTGGATCTCTTCTTTATGGTTGAATATTATTTGTTGCTTGAACATGGTAGGTCTTGTAGAATATGTATCTCTATTATTCTTCTTTGATTCCTATTGACCATGATTCCTTCCTTTGAGTACTTCTGCATAACTCTTATTATTTTCTTCTTTTTTCTTTGTTGGCACCCTGGAATGCTTCTATTGATTCTCTATTGTTGATGTGGATGTTTCTGTCTCTTTAATGTTCTTGCTAAGCTTGACGATTTTAATTCTCAATGTGACAACTTCTTGTTCAAGCTTCTCAACCTCTTCTTCTTTCTTCATCATTTGAATCTTCATGACTTCTTCTATTCTCTTTTCTTCTTTGAGTTGGATCTTTAATGTAACTATTACTTCTTCAATTCTTCTCTCTTCTTGACTAAACTATGTCTCAAGCTAGTTTAAATAATTAGTTCTTTCCTTGAGATTATCTGTCAATATATTCTCTCTCTTTTCTAATTCTTCCTTATGTTCTGTTATTTTGGCTTCCAAACACTGCTTTTGATCTTCTAGAGTTTCTTAAACCTTCATGGCTTCTTCTACTAGAGCTCTTAAGTTCTCGATGACTTGCTTGTCTTCTTCAAAACTTTGAACACCTTCCTTTTTCTTCATCTATTCTATCTTGACTGACTTATTTTCTTTTCTTTCTTTCTTTGTTTCATCTAAAGCACTAATCAGATCTACCTTTCAATTTCAGTATCATTTTCAAATTTCAAGTAAGGGCATTCAATTTCAAGACGTTCGTGCTTTTCACAATTAAAGAAAAAGTACACTTCTGTTGAATTCATACTCTTCTTCTTCTGGATTTGTTTGACATGATGAGCATCTTTCTTATTGTTCTTACCTGCATCTTCTTTGGCATTCTTTGAATCTATGATGAGTGAAAAATAGATATTATGTAGCTTATCCCAGAGTTCTTTAGCTAATGAACATTTTCCCACTTTGTCCTTTGTTGAATCACATAAACTTTCCTAGATGAAATCCATTGTAATTTTGTTCTTCTTCTTCAATTTCTTGTTTGTTGAAGTATTTTCTTTCTTTGAACCATTGTATCCTATAAAAAATGATTCCCAAATGTTATGTCCCTTTTCTTGTAAGAATGTTTTAATCCCGTAATTCCATATTTCATAATTCAGACCACTCTGACCATTGAAATGTAGTATTCCATTCTTGTACAATCAATTGTTGGCTATGATCTACCTTCCAGTGGTTAAATTGTTTCCTGAAGGAACCCTCTCTAATACCAATTGTTGGATTACTAAATGGGAGAAAACCATGGAATGTTTTCTGATATATATCAAGAATTCATTCATAGGAAGCACCAACTTCCAAATTCTCGAGCTGCAACAGGAAGGAGGCTCCAACCCCCAATTTTCTGGGTACAACCTAAAGGAAGATACAAATATTTGATTTTTATGGCTCCAACTAGAAGGAGGATAAAACCCCCTGGGTTCTCTAACTCCAACCGAAAGGTGGCTACAACCACCTAGTTCTCAGGCTCCAACATGAAGGAAGATCCAAATCCCTGATTCTCCAGCTCCAATAGGAAGGAGGCTACAACCACCTTTCATTTCCCCATATTGTCGCCCTAAAATATAAATGTAGACCAATTGTCACAGAATCTTCCACTGTCACTACCACAAACTCTATCACTTCCATTGTCACTGTCATTGTCATTATCACTGTCACTGTCACTGTCACTGTCACATCAACCTATCAAACCTATCACTTTCTCATCCGTGAAACCAGATCCACTCTCATCTGCATGCATCTCATACCAAGATAACCAATATCATATCTCAAACATATGTTCAACATCAACAACACACTCTTCTACCAAGCATGCTACAAGATCACAAACATACCATCACAATATATGTGCATGTATCATACCATGTACCAAACATGTACCACACATCAACCTGTACCACAACATGTACCATCAACCATGTACCAACCATGTACATTAACTATGTATACCAACACCACACCATGTATCAACCATGTACATCAACACCATACCATGTACCAACCATGTACATCAACCATCACCATATACCATGTACCATGAAATGTGCATCAACCATATGCCAAGAATATGTTCCAAATGTGTAACAAGAATGTATATAGATCACCAACAAGTGCCTTATACATATACCAAAATGTATCTCAAACAATGTTCATAATATCCAACATGCTCCTCAAACCATGTGCCTCAACCATATACCATATCACTCATGACATGTCTCAATGATTCCATACACCACAACACTATTAACATGTAACCCTAAAAACATGCATATAAACATACTTGTAACTCTATAATAGACTTGGTGTATGTGATTACAGACCTTCACACCTTCCTTAACTTCAGCAACAAGATAATAGCATCTTCATCAAACATTGCCTTAGTCGCACGGGACTAGTTTTTGGATTAGTCACAAAGAATAACTTTCAAAGAGAATAACTTTGTACCTATACTGAATAAAGGTATGCAACTTATACCCAATACTCCTAAGTATATTATTTTCAATTCTTCCACGTTTCAATACTTGGAACATCCTAGAAAATTTGCTATAGAAAAAACGGTATACCTTTCTGAATTATGAGTTATTCTAGAGAGCAACCTTGTAGAGAATGTCACGCACGGAATATTTATTATATGGATCTAAAAATAGCACCCAACATACTACATACTGTATCATATCCAAGGAATTTTCTCTCATTGAATTTGGATCTTCTATGAAGAAGTTATGATTGTTTTACCTGGAACACATGTTTGAGACTAGTTCCAAGACTGTCCAAAAACCTTATCTTACACAGAGTGTATCTCCCAAACTACAATGAGCCAGACACCAAAATTTATATCACATGTACCTTGATATGGATTCTTAGTATCCTTCAGTTTTTGCTATCTGAATCATTAGAGAAGAAATATTATAGCAAAAATGGTTAAATGACTTGCAAATAACATACCTTACAACACATCCTCACAAGACTTCACCCTCCCTTGGAATTTCGACCTTATTTACTACATATTCCCTCTAAAAAATGCCTCAGATATCCTTGGTTAACTCAGATAAGAATGACTTGATAAATCCTATATATATTCAATGAACTTGTGTGTATATGTAATGTACTTATGAGAGACTTGTTGAGGTGCATTTATATTTTTTCCAAGTAACCTCTTTCCTTAACTTTGGGATCACTTCCTTAAATTTAGGGATTCTTGAACACTTTGGGACCAATTTCCTTAACTTTATGGATTCTTGAATTTTGTTGTTACAGCCGCATTACCCTTTCATTCATTGACTTGTAACCAACTAGGGGCTTCTTGACCATTCTTTGGGGATTCCATCTTCACAAGGCCATAGCTCCTCAATCGTGAGGATCCACGTGGAATATGACCTATCAACAGAAATGGCATGATGTGTAATATCCATATATTATATTATTACCTACAATTTCACTATCCTTCATGTATTTATTCCTTAATAAACTATGGGCCCCATAACCACACCTACGGAGCTGTTAGGACCACATATTGTACTCTTTTTGCCCATACTTTTTGCTATTATTTTACCCTTCATCACCTGCATTTTGACTTATACTATCATTTCACCTAATCATTCCAAGGTATACAACATCCTTTCTCATTACTTTATGCTTAATCCGTTTTGCATAATACTTTACATTACTTTTAGACTAACCATTGATTAGAAGTGCGAAGTGTCCATATTTGCAGAATAACATTTCAGACCGATGCTGAAACAAAAAACTGCCCAAAGCCACCGCTAAGCTGATGCTGAAACACAGGAGATGCTACATAGTCCAAGGATGCACATGCTGAAACACAGGCGATTACGGTTCATGTAGATCTTGGCTCGCAGATGCGGTACTGGAGTTGAGCGATCTTTGAGGATACGGAGAGAGTATACGATCTTTGAAACACGAGTCGGCTGACTAAAGTCAAGCCGACCACGGGACATAAGGTATGTACTAAAAACAGCATTAGCGGTATGTGAAGGAATTCGTTACACCCGGTATGTAATGATGGTCGTCGGTACTGGCAGTAGCATTTGGTTGCATAAGAATAGGACACTATGGCGTTTAGAAAGAAGATCGATTGGGTATGGGATCGAGATCTGTATGCAATGAACTGTATCGATGGATTTCCTTTAAATTCGAAATCACCATTCGAGATCAATCTTTATGTACTAAGAACTTGAGGCAGCGGGGCGTGTTTAATTTCTCCAATTTGTAATATGGTATTTCAACGGATGAATAGAAGGCTTTGATATTTCGTCTCTAAGTTTTCCCGTTCGAGGGGAATCTTGTGAAGAGTGGGGCCACCTTCTTCACAAGATTCATCCATGAATTAAGTGTGATTGTTTAATTTCCTGTTTATGGCTTTGTTTTATTTGTCGATTCTTTGAAACAACTTGTTTATGGATTTCGTCTTTGAAACACTCACCTACGTCTTGGATTATTGTTGGGTATGAATTCTTTTATCAGCAATCACGATGGTGATTCTATGTTAGAGAGTTTGATTAAAGATTCACAGACGGGGAAGGGATTAAATATCGGACCCTACGGCAGAGTTCATTATTATTTGATCTGATGAATAGGGTCGGGATAAAGGTTCACACTTTCAGAACGAGGAAGGAATCTAACCATCTTGACTTGTAGATCTCTTTCCCTATGATTGTGTTAGAGCGAAGTCGGTTAAAGTCCACCTTTCGGCTAGGAGTTGCAATACCTTGTCTTACGTAGAACTCCTTTTATCCCACGCAGGGTGTGCTAGCTTGAGATTTGGTTAAAAGTCCACCTTTCGGCCGAGGGAAGAGGTGCGCAACACCTTATCTCTGTCGAACCCCTTTACCCCACCAAGTGTGCTAGCCGAGACTTGGTTAAGTGTCCCTGCCTTTCGGTGAGAAGGGGCGCAACCTGCCATATTACGTAGATTCCTTTCACCTCACGCAGAAGTGTGTTAGTGGGGAGTGGATTAAAGGTCCCTACTCGAGAAAGGAAGGAACCAAAACATCCTACTCATGTCTATTTTTCACGTATTCGTGAGCGGGTTAGAGATCCACAGCAGAAAGAAAGGAATCAACACCTTGTTCTCTATAGACTATTTAAGTGTGCTACAAAGAAGTAAGGCCCAAGGTTCTGCTTAGCGAAGGAACTAAGTACTTTATTCTCTGTTAGATAGAGCTTATTGTTTTATTGCTTTCATGAAAGAGTGATAGTGAGTCTCATTTTGAGAGTAAGGGTCCTGTTCTCGATTACAAGATAGTTGTTCTTACCATTCTGATGATATTATTTTAAAATGTAATCCAAGATTCTTAATTTGAATTATAAGAATTGCAATAGGGAGATCTCTTTCTGTGATACGATTGAGCCGGTTCGACTGACCAAGTTTAGATAGAATGATTTCTTTACTACAACACTAATTTTCTTTTGGAATTGAGCATGCGGTCTTGTGACTACTTTGAAACAAAAGACTTCCACAGGTTGATAATTTATGTCTCACTTGGTTTAAAATTAGTGCTTAATTATAGTGACCAACATTTTAAAACGGTCTTGGGAAGATAACTATAGATTTCAAGCATTTGTGTTTTTAACTAAAAATGCATGAAAGACCCCAAAACCCCAAAAACCCCAAAAAAAAAAAAAAAAAAAAAAAAAGGAAAAGGAGGAAGAAAAGACGCTTCGTGTGACATTACATCCAAATTCGAATGTCCTGGCGCCCAGCAGCCAAATCTTCAAAAAGAATCCCCAGCCTTCATTTTCGACCATTTTTTTGGAACAAAGAAAGAAGTTTGGAGTCGAGGCAGTTCAAAAGCGAAGGAATGTGAGGGCCGAGCAAGTGCGGTGGGGAGGCAGAGGCAATTATGGATGAGTTTAATGAGCGAGTGCATCGTGAGCAGGTAGATCACGAAGGAGGGTAAATGATGAAAATTCTTTTCTACATTAGAGTTTCCTATTGGTGATTTCCCTTTTAGGAACAGCTCCCATGAAAATATTCCACTCTCGGCATTACCAAATTTCCATGGGCTATCATGAGAGGATCCTGATGAATTTAAATTCGAGTTTGATATCTTGTGTAGAAGTTATGATTACACCTGTGCTCAGAAATTAAAACTATTTCCATCAACATTAAAAGGAAATACATTAAAAGATTGGTTTATGAGCCTTGGAGAACATGTAATCATCATGGGACAAATGAAGCCAATTCGATACATATGTACCAGGACTACTGCAGAACAGAGAAAAGAAGGAGGAGTTATTCAAAATGATGCAGAAGAGGTAGAGAATCTAAGAGAGGACTTTGTAGAGAGAGGCTTCAATACAATCTAAAAAGATCCAGTCATCCCAAGGTAAGTAAGGACATCTCAAAACTATTTTATTAAAGGGGGTAAGGGATGACTCTGGATATCTTGAACATGCTTGGAAAGGATATCCAAGGAACCGTGTGATGTAATTGTCAACGTATGCAAAAGATGTTCAAGAGGGCTGAAAGCGAGATCAAATAGCGGGGACACTACATTCTCTAGAATGCAAAAATCAACCAATGGAGAACAAGAGTTGAGATAGGCAATTTGCTTGAAGACTTCAAGGCTGAAATGTTGAGCTCTTTTGCTTCACCGGTCAGATACGAATCAAGAAAAAGCAATGCAGTAGAAACTGACCTTGTCTATCTTTTGCCCTCAATGCGAGATAAGCACCCAAAAGAGAATGTCCATTGGACGGAGCTATCACTATTTGTGACAAAGACATGATACTGTTGTCATCCTTACGAATTATTAAGCGACATTACAACCAACGGATGAGGAAGCTGAAGGCTGTCTATATGATGACTCAAAGGAGACAATGTATTCGAGGACAAATTATGAACTCTAACATGCCATTTTAATCGTTGGAATAATTATTTTGCTTATAATCAAACAAGTTACCCCCCTTCAATCAGATGCATTATGCTAATCAATGAACTACCCATCCACGCAAACTTACCCGCAGATGGAAACAAGCGTGCCACCCATCTGACCAAAATAGCCACTGATTCCTCCTCCCCACGGACCCCATGGCCTCCACAACAACGACCTTATCAAAATGGGTGGAATCCAAAATTGGAGGACCAACAAATAGCTCAAAACCAATTGCCTCAACTCCCACAACCCACCTCCTTGCCGGTGGTGCTCCTCGATTAACCAATGATAAGATGACTACGTACAACCTAACTAGCCTGGAAATAATAAAAGGCTGTCCGATTGCATTGATGTTTATAATCAGCCCACTTTCCCTCCTCCACAATGCAATGGTATACATCTTCGATCTGGGAGGTAGTGGAGCCTACCATAGCTAGCGTTACCTCTCGACAAAGAGAGCGGGGAGCATGATGCATTTGAAAAGGTACAATCATCCTCAACAATGTGAAACAACACCATTTCTGGCGTCTAACCTTGACCAGCGCTGAACTACCATTGCTTTAATCTGCCAGGAATTACAGAATTTATATGTTAAATTCCCCTTTTACAAGAACTACTCCGCGATGTACCCATCTATGCCGGGACAATGAGAGATATACGTATCAAAAGCGGTGGAAAACCAAGGATCCCCTTACGGTCCACGTCATGGGGGATTTATGCACGTGTAAGCCGAATTAGGAGCTCCCCGGTCAAATATAAGCGATCACGGCCCACCCTCGTAACTGTACAAGTTGGAAAAATAATCCCTCGTGTCTGGTAGACCTTAAATGTGACCATAAATATCATGACTTTAGAAACCCTACAATTGTTACAATTACAAGACAAAGTCGAGAAACCCCGACTATCTCTTGGGGTTGTTCGATCCACAATTAGACCAGAAATTGTCATTGTTGAAGATCGGCATCTGCAATGGAATCTTAGGAATACCGGTCGATTTCACGGTGTTGCGATAAAAACAAAGGCGGGGGCACCCTCTAATGCAGGCTGAGACCTTGGTTATACATTTTGATTCTTTTATCAGCTTTCGATCAGGGTCCATGACAATTCGAATGGTTATGAAACAAAAAAGCTGACCCTCTACCCTGTGCTGCACCTTTACTAATAATGATAACCACAGTATTGGAGTGGGCTTTGAGGGATCTGACCCTGCTCAACCTCTTAAGGCTAACTCGGACTGCAAGCTCTAAACTTCGAAGGGCTCGAGGATGAAATTATAAATAATTTTATTTGTGAACCATCCCTGCGGTACACCGGTTTATTCATAAACAATTAACTGCGGTAATGGAGTCTAACAACCCAGAAAATCTTGATTTAGAAAGCCCACATAGCGTTAAAACCATCTTCTCCAAAGCATCCAATTGAAATCGAACGACAAAACACTAAATATAAACCCTCATTTTGACAGATCTTTGAAACAGTTAACAAAGTTACTTCAGGATAATAAAGAAGCATTACATGGGATTACCTTGACATGAAAGGAATCTAGCGGTGTGCACCACCGGAGAATATATAATATTAAGGACGGTAATGGAAACCAATGTCTGTCAACCCAGTCGAATGAACCCAAACTTAAGAGAAATCTGAAGGAAGAACTTCAAAAATTACTTGTCACGAGGTTTTATTTACCTATATCGAGGCAGTGAATGGGTGTCTCCATTAGTAATAGTTCCTAAAGAGCGAGGAAAATTGGAGAGTGTGTGTAGATTAGAGCTTTAAACAAAGCCACTTTCGGAAAGACCACTTCCCACTGCCATTCATTGATCAGAGTTTTAATAGTGCAATGGGGTAAATTCTTCTCTTTCTTAGATGGTTTAGATTAGATTTCAACCAATTAAAATTGCACCTCAAGATCAAGACAAAACCACCTTCACCCGACCTTGGGGAACCTTTCTTATAGGGTCCTCCCATTTGGACTATGCAATGCACCGACAACCTTTCAAAGGTCTTAGAATTTTCGACATGCTTAATGTCTATGGAAATTTTTATGGATGGTTTTACTCCTTATGGTGTTTCTTTTAGGAAGCATTGGATAACCTTGAGGAAGGTACTTAAAGATGTATACAAGCACAACTTTCCTTAAGCCTGAAAATGCCATATGATGAAGAGGGATAGTGCTTGGCCATTTCATCTCATCTCAAGGAATTCAGGTAGACCATCAAAATAGAGAGTCATTAGAATCAACACTACTCCTAAGACCCCAAGCGGTGAAGATTTTTTAGGACATCATGGATACTCTGGAAGATTTATCAAAACTTTCCAAAATAGCTTCTCCCTTTTTTGTTTTACTGATGAAAAATGTGAATTTAATTGGATTAATCAATGTGAAGAAGCATTCAAGACACTAAAACATAAAGATTGTCTACAGCCCCTATCCTTAGAGGACCTGATTGGACACTTCCCTTTCACATATCCTCAGATGCTTGAGATACTTTGCAGGAGATGTTTAGGACAAGAAAGAAGATCCTCCCTTATGCTATATATTTCTCAGAGTAAAATATATCCTGCTGAACTCAATTACTCTGATCCTGAGAGTAGAATTTCTAGCAGTTATTTATGCAATTAACAAATTTAGACATTACATTCGGCTATTCTACTTTGTCCATCACCGATCACTTTCGGTATCAAATTGCCAATGAATAAACCTATCACAAATGCTAGAGTCCTTGAATGGCTATTATTGCAGAATTCGATATCCTGGTGTAGATAGGCCGAGGAAAATGTAGTTGTTGATTTCCTTTCGATTGACACCTGATGATGATAACCCAGTATATGATTCATTTCCTGATGAGTATTTATTTAGGTTACGCTCCGCTCACCTTGGTTTGCAGACATTGTTAATTATTTGTTTGCAGGGAAGTTTCCATTACATCTATCCTACCGAGAGAAAGAAAGTATTGTTCATCAAAGTGCTGGGGCTATAGTTGGATAGGTGGGTACCTTTATCTGAGGAAGTACGTCGAGAATCACGAAGGTGTGTTGAGAAGATAGGGTGTATGATATATTGAAAGCTTGTCATGATGGCCCTGTGGAGGGCATTTTACTTGAACAAAGAACAACATACAAATTCTAAGAATGGGGTACTTATTGGCCTTCAATCTTCAGATGCAAAGAAATATGTCAAGGCACATTGACCATTTTGCCAAAGAGGTAGGTCAACCTAATCCTTAGGATGAAATGCCATTAAGCCCAATTGGTACTTGAACCATTTGTGAGATGGGCCTTAGATTTCATGGGACCCATCAACCCACCATCAATCAAAGTTTACATATTGGTGCAATGCGGACTATATGACCAAATGGGTGAGCCAGGCACTCCGAGAACAGCCCGGAAGAAGCGGTTATAAAGAACTCTTATTCTGAGGACATCTTCACCCAGTTGGAATGCAAAGAGAGTTGAATTCTGGATGGAGGACCTCCTTTCTCTTCTCATGGGTTCAAAGCCACCCTTGGAAATATCATGTTGATAGCTACACCTTACCACCCTCAAGCTAATGGGCAGGTGGAAAGGTGTACAAAATAAGTTATAAGCCATTCTCACAAAAAGCGGTGAAGGAAAATAGAAGGATTGGTCCAAAGGCTCTTTGAAGCATTATGGGCCTACAGTACTACCTGGAGAAATACTATAGGTTTTTCTCCCTATGAATTGTTTTACGGAAAAAGTGTTGTCTTTCACGTGGAATTTGAAATAAAAACCCTAGGACTGCTAGCGCCAGCCTTGATCTGGCCGTGCACAAACAACCCGGGGTTAGGCGGCTTAATGAATTAGAAGAGAAAAAGACTAGATGCCATTGACCAAACCAGCGTAATTCAACGATAAAGATCACAATGGTGACAAGAGCATCGAGACAAGCGGTTTGAGAAAGGTGATTGGGCGCTAACGTGATTCGGTTCAAGGGTCCCGAGGAAGCTAGCGCACAAGATGGATTTAGGACATGAAGTGAACCTGGGGTTTTTCCCAATGGAGCGATCGGCTCACCCTGATTGATGAATCCAGAACCTCGTTACTTGTCAATGGTCATCGTCTTAGCCTTACGTATCGGAAACCGGTCTCCAAAGAGATTTTAAGGCTACATGCATGGCTGACGCTTATTTTCTTTTCATTAGGGGGGTTTCTAACCCCAATAGCTGAACAATTCCTTTTAGATTTTCCTTAGTATTGGATTAGATTAGATTAGATTATGTATAAACTGCCGATACGATAGAAATATCATTGCGGAATCAGTCTGGGGAGAGACCGATTCTTCAAAGAAAACAACGCTTTCCGCGATCTTTGCGAAAACACCCGCAGTGCGGCAATATTTGCTTTCGATCTTTGCCAACCTGACGGTCTGACACTATTGCGATCAAACACGGTAGCGACTCTCGATCTTTGAAACACTCATTTGACTGTTTTCTCCATCGAATACTCCGACCCGCCATTTTCCCATCATTTTTCATTACCGAAACAACTTCGTCCAGCTCTTGTTTCGTTTTCCTTTTTCCATTGCTGAAACACGGCAACCTCCCATTCTACCCTCCCGGTTGCTTTGAAACAGATTCTACCCGACAACCTTTTACGTCGATTTTCCGATCTTTGAAACACCATTCAGCATTCTTCGTCTTCCATTTCCGCATTTTCCCATTATTTCATTCTGAAACAATTAGTCGACAATTGTTTGGCCTTTGTTGCTGAAACACCTTCATCAGCAGCTCTTCGTACCTTTCACCCTCCATCATCGACGGAACAATTCAGATCCGGTGATTGTTTAAGCCTCTTATTCTTTGAAACACCATTTGGCAATGACCCTTCATCATTTCATCCATGATCTGAGAACCGTAGTTCGGCACTCTTGATTTTCTTAGATCTGAAACACCGGTTATCGGCGGTTCTTCATATAACCACTTAATATGATCTCATTTAAGAACACCCGCCGTCCACCATCATCCGAGTCGACCAAGCTCTTACGCTCGAAGCGGTAGTTGAACAGCGGGGCTGTGACATAATAAAATCGGTCGTAGAAGCGGCATCCTGCGAACAAACATCATATCGGTTGGTTTATGAACCCAATGGTAGAGCAAAGGTGCGTGGGTTTATGCAATTGGTTGG
Source organism: Picea sitchensis (assembly GCA_010110895.2). Lineage (NCBI taxonomy): Eukaryota > Viridiplantae > Streptophyta > Pinopsida > Pinales > Pinaceae > Picea > Picea sitchensis. The sequence continues at coordinate 149,512 of SNQJ01S0013840.1, forward strand.
TACAATTAATGGGGAAGCTTCCGTCATTATGACGTTTAGAAACGTTGATTACTAGCTACGCTACGGAGGAAGGTACGTATCAAATCAGATACCATCATTACACTAGATCTCCCGCCCGCCATCCCGGTTCTACCCTTTCACACATTTTACTCCATTCCATAGTAAAACCGGAAGAGCTGCTTTTATCAGCGTCGATACACAAGCTCTTGACATTGTATTGCCCTAAACCAGCAGCCATGGGAGGAACCGCCATAAGGAATGAACCCTTACTGCTGCATTGCTTTCGGTGATTATCCCGAAGCATATCAAATTTTTGAGCAAGGAGGCTCAATTATTTTATTGGAGCTCGATTGGTATAATGACGTGAGGTCCCTCTGGTTGCCTTTAGATCTGCGGGGGAGCACCATTCACGTGGTTAATGGGGTTGAATATCAGTAACGGGGACATTGCCGGTAGTCTCGAGGTCCCCAGCTGGTGCTTTCGAATATTCGGCCAGAGTAAGCACACACACTATCAGGGCCTTCCGACAAAACTGCTACGCCGAGGAACAGGGTTATATACTTAAGGTAGAGAATTATTCAGCGTAGTTCACTACCACCTCCATGGCGGGGAGTCGCGAAATTCATCAAACATTACCTCACATGCGAAGGACAATACCAGGTGGTGTCGGCGCAGAACTCTTCTCCTTTCTCATCGAACATAACAAACATCAAGCATTCTTATTTATCTATTGGAACATCTAAAATATGGTACCATCTTGTCAAAAGGCAAAAGAACCCATCTTGTCCCTGCCCACCATCGCCTTTGTCGATTATTAATCAACAGGGGATTTCAACAGCAGAATCACCCACTCCTTCACGTATTGCACCAGTTGCTGAAATTCCCCACGAGCAGCCACAGCAACAACCCTCAGGCGTTCCCGAATTACCCCATGCTGCGCCTCTGGGACCCAACAAAGCCCGGTCGGGTCCCCCTGCCGCCAAGCTGAATCATCACTAATATAGCGAAGAGTCTTCCACCTCGCCCTTCTATAAAGCCGCACCGATGACTCGAGAACCAAAGAAATCACGCCTACCCACTGCGAAGAAGACCTCTGACGGAACAACCCTTTTCCCCCTTTCCTACGGAAGAAGCGATTAAGAACCTCCACAAGTCGACCTCTGATTAACCCCACTCTAACCACCTCACCAATTCAATTAACACCGCGTGAGCCAGCCCTAATCCCGGGATCTTTGCCTCTTCGACTATGGTATTTTGCGCAAAAAATCGGACGCCCCACCATCTGTCTCACATAGGGTTGTTGAAACACAAGAACCGGTTACCCATTCAGTAGCTGAAACAAAAAACCGATACATGGAAAACCACGAGAAAACAACCACGGCTGAAAAACAAGAACCAGCCGCCGATATTGGAATGGAGTTACAAAACTTCGAGGGCATACATACCCATCGTTTTCAATAAAGAAGCTGAAACACAATCGGCTATCTACCCACAATTGTTTGAAACACAGGAACCAACCACTAACATTGAAGTTGAATTACGGGAGTTGGAAGCTTCGATCTTTGCAATGCGTTTGTAACACAAGAACGCCGACCAGCGGTGCGAACTAAATTGAGAAACCGGGGATCGCAACACCACCTTCGACAACCTTTGGCTGAAAGACCGATACACCTATTGATTTGAAACACAAAACCACCAAATACGATATGGAAGTAGATGAAATACTACTCTCCCTACGGAGGTTGAGAAGCAGGGCATTTGTGGCCATTCCGGTAAAACGCTCCACGAGAACCAGCTAAAGAGACGATGAATGCAACACAAGGGCAGGTGTCTCAAACCAACTTGACAATGTCGATGTCTTGGAAGAAAGCGAGTTTTTAAAGTCTCAATTGGAAGGCTATGCTCGAGGGAATAGAAGGCGAGGGGAAAGGGAGGCATATGAAAAGAATTAAGTCGATACGCATTGGAACGAACAACAAACCTGGCAAAACAAACTAGAGGCATATGCAAGGAACACATGTCTTTGCCAGTCGAAATCTTTATTATAGAATAGAGATACAAGATAGTTCAAGTTCGATTGCGAACCCCCATCCCTTCTCCTTTTGAAGCCGAGGTGAACTGGCGTACCACCAAGAACCGGCGAGGGCTCGAGTGAGAAGGCATCCTGACGAAAGGATGTGCAAACATTGCCAAGGAGGAACTCACCCCTCCAACTCAAGCCAATCTCTCCACTTACAAGGAACAGTCCACTCAAACCACGCCTAATCCCACTACCTTCCACACTGAAACTTAGACTTCTCACCTGTGGGATGAACATGTTGAAATACAAGAATGGAAGAAGAAGTATGCTAAGACAAAGGACCAACAGATGCAAGTACACAAGCAAACTTGGAGAAATCACACTCAATTGGGAAGCAATGAGACGCCAGAAAGTTCGAGAAGTCAAAAGAAAAACAGAGATTTAAAAACTAGAATGGCCAAAGAATATTTGAATTGGTGCCTCACTAATAGCCACAAGGAAACCTTCTTGTAATTATTCCTTATTTCGCGCAGAGAGACTTATATGGTTCAGTTAAATCGATTGTTGAAGGTAAACCCTATGAAATCATAGAACCAATGATTTTGTCAGGACTTTTCTAGCAGCCTCCACCAGGGATCGACACCTCTTATGTGAAGCCTACTTCCATAATGAGCTATTCCGGGAAACAGGCTGCTCAGTATCAACCCTCTTGTTGGAGATGTTCAACTAGGAGCTTTTACGTCTTTTCTTTAACCAAATTTTGTGGAAAAGTGATTTTTCATTTGTCGGACAAAATGAGGGATAAAACTAATCTGGATTAGGCAGGAACCGGAGGCGTCCAGGATTCATCGCGAGAATATTATGAGTTCTTGAAGAAACCGGGAGTAACACAACATATCCATGACTCTGGTCAGTGATCAGGGATGTGACCGAAGTATCGATTACCATTGAAGTTCACGCCCTCCGGGCCAATAACTTACGATTTGTGACAATCCTACGAGAGCAGAACCAGCGGCATAATCCTTTTTATTACGACAACCTAGAAGCAACAATTTCAAGGGTAACCAGTTATATCCGATTATCGCGACATTGTCGTGGATAGGACACAAATTTTACTTTCCCCTACTCTGGTATGAGAAATATAATAAAGTCCCGGATAAATTTGTCCAAAGGCGGCAGTGACGTAGCACAGGTTGCGGAAGAACAAGGGTTCAAATCATAGCAGGCCGGTACAGAACTCTATTGCTTGAGTACTTTACATGGTCGAGCCAGTAACCAGATTCTGATTCAAAGTGAGTTGAGGGCCAGGGCAACCGTTGGTGGGGGATGTTGGGATACATGTGTATACTTTTTACATACTTTTGCCTATTATTTTACCCTTCATCACATTTGAAGCATACTATCCATTTCGCAATCGTTCCAGGGTATACAGCGTCCTTTCTCATTACTTTATGCTTAATCCGTTTTGCACTTAATACTTTGCAGTACTTTTTTGAACCCTAACCATTGATTAGAAGTCTTGAAGTGTCCATATTTCTTGAATAGTATTTGGGCCAGATCTTTGAAACGAGCTGCTTGAAACCCTTAATGGCGTCTTTGAAACCACGGAACTGCTACCTGCAGTCCAAGGATGCATATCTTTAGAAACGAAGCAGTTACGGTTCAATACCGAATCTTTGAAACACGGGCTGATTTTCGGTTGAAACGGAATCTTTGAGAACCACCGAGGAAGTATACGATCTTTGAAACACGAGTCTGACGGTAGCGATCAAGCCGTTACCGGGACATAAATTGCGTTACTAAAAGCGGCATTAGCAGCTATGTGAAAGAGGCGTTACACCCGACTTCTTAACAGCAATGGTCGTCCAGCCCTTGTTAGAATTTGTTTGCGTGAGAATAGGACATCCTATTTTGATTTAGAAAGAAGATCCGATTGATATAGGATCGGTCGCCTTGCAATGATTGTATCGATGGGATTTCCCTTTAAATTCAAAGGGAAATCCCATTAGGAATAAATCTTTTATGTACTAAGAACTTGAGCGGGGACGTGTTTAATTTCTCAATTTGTAATATGGTATTTCAATAGATGAATAGAATACTTTTTTGATAATTCATCTCTAAGTTTTCGTTCGAGAATCTTGTGAAGGTAAGCCCACCTTCTTCACGAATTCATCCCTTAGTTAGAAGTGTGATTGTTTAATTTCACCATTTTCTTTTTGTTTGGTATCCAATTGCTTTGAAACAACATTTTTATGGATTTCGTCTTCGAAACACCTCGACTTCTGTCTTAATTGTTGATGATTTAATATTCACTATCGGCAATCACAGTAGTGGTGATTCTATGTTAGCGAGATTTGATTAAAAGGATTCCTGCACAGACGGAAGGGATTAAAATATCAGACCCTCGTAGAGTTCATTGTTATTTCAAACTTGTTAGACAAAGGGTCGGATAAAAGGTTCCACCTTCGAATGAGGAAGGAATCTAGCCATCTTGACTTCGGTAGATCTCTTCCCCTGCGGTTGTGTTAGGCGGAGATGCAGTTTAAAGAGATCCACCTTTCGGCCGAGGAAGGAGTTACAATACAGCCAGAACTCCTTTTATCCACAAAATTATGCAGCGAGATTTGGTTAAAAGTCACCTTTCGGCGAGGAAGGAATTTTTAACACCTTGTCTCTGTCCAGTTATTTTACCCACGCAAGTGTGCTAGCGGTTGGTTAAGTGTCTACCGGGGCGGAAGGGCGCACTTTGTCTTCTATAGATTCCCTTTCACCTCTGCAAGTGTGTTAGTGGGGAGTGGATTAAAGGGTCCCTACTGGAAAGGAAGGAACAAAACATCCTACTCACTGCATTTTCTGTGTTAATCGAGGCGGGTTAGAGATCACAGCAGAAAGAAAGGAATCAACACGCTTGTTCTCTATAGACTTCAATCCCACAAGTGTGCTTCTTGAAGTAAGGCCCAAGGTTCTGCTTAGGCGAGGGAAGGAACTAAGTGCTTTGTTCTGTTAGATAGAGCTTATTGTTTTACGCATTGTGCTCATGAAGAGTGTTGGTCGCGGTCGTTTGAGAGTAAGGGTCATGTTCTCGATTACAAGATAGTTGTTCTTACCATTGCAATGTTATTTTAAAATGTAATCCGATTCTTAATTTGAATTATAAAATTGCAATGGAGATCTCTTTCTGTGTCTGATTGAGCTTAGTTCATTTTGACAGTTTAGATAGAATGATTTCTTTACCACAACACTAAGTGCTTTTGGAATTGAGCATGTCACAGGTCTTGTGACTGCAAACAAAGACTTCTGGGTTCGATAATTTTATGTCTCATACAGTTTGTCCTGGGTTGATAATTTATGTCTCACTTGGTTGTTTAAAATTAATTAAGCAATTATAGTGACCAACAGGAGCTACATGTAGACTACATCAAATGTACCCAACAAAATCATCATCCATCAAGATCATACAAATTCCAATCAATTGTCCAAAATCTCTAGACCTCTTGAAGGTTTGATATCAATCTCCAAGATCACTCTACAAGGGTTGACATCAAGGACAACCAACTATCCAAACCAAATGTCCAACATACATAATCATTCCCAAGAAACATATTGAAATTTAAAGGGCCGTGCGGCACTAAAATATCAAATAGGACAGTATCTCCACCTAACATAGGGAATTCAAGAAGAATCCTCAAATATTAACTAGGTCTTTTGTTGAAATGCAACATCTCATTGGTAGATAACACAATCTTGGGAGAACCCAAATCTTTCCAAGGTGAGGAGGATAAAATACTTACGAAGGCTACTTACGGAGGCTCCTTAATATATAATACATCAGTAAATTCCTTTTTAAATTAACTTTAACCATTATTTGGAAGGGTGTAGAAAAAGGAAGGTGAGGGTCAACCAGATCACTCCAATGAAAGGAAACCATCCTAGGACTTGTAGGGAGCATACTCAAATAAGCTGGAATTCCCCCTTGTTCAGAAGGTACTAAACTAGAAATGCTAAAGACATAGTCAAAATACACATCACTCCCCAAAAGAAGAGTAATATTGACTGAATATTGCATAGGCTCAACCACTTTCTAAACCATTGGTTGAATAGACTACAAGAAAATATGGTCAACAGAGGCATAACCCTCCAAAACAAGAGTTGGATCGATTAAAGATTGCATCAACATGACCACTTCATCAACCAATGAATGAATAGGGTGTTGGAAAATAGAATATGGCATAGGATCGGAAGGGCCTTCAGACAAGGACCATAGTCTTAGTACATGTGGAATATTAGGGCATAGATGAGCAAGGTGATATCCCTTGCAAATATTACAAGGGAACTTGATCTTATGTCCTAATCGCTTATGTTTCTCAAAAATATCAATGCCCCCAGCATGACTTACAGTGGCTAGCATCATGTCTCCAACATGATCCATAGAGGTTGGTGACCTATTTCCAGTATGAATCGCAGATACTGGACTCGTTCCCCAACATGATTTGCATTGGTTGGTTTCTTTTCTTCAACATGAATCACAATAGTTTTTGACATATCTCCAACATCACTAGTAGATGTTGGTGACATATGTCCAGCATGACTAGTAGAGGTTGGTTTCATGCTCCCAACATGATATGCAGAGGTCGATTGCAAGTCTTCAATGTGACTCGCATAATTTTTTGACATATATCCAATATGACTGACAATGACTAGACTTTTTTCATCATCATGACTCACAATGGCTGGTAGTTGATCTCTAACATGACTCGTAGAGCTTGTTGACATATCTCCAACATGACTAGAAGAGGTTGGTGACATATCTCCAAAATGACTAGAAGAGGTTGGTTTCACTCTCCTAGTATGATTTGTAGAGGTTGGTTGCATGTATTCAACATGACTCACTGAGTTTGTTGACATATGTCTAGTATGACTAGAAGTGACTAGGATTTTTCCCCTAACATGATTCACAAAGTTTGGTACCTAGTATCGAACATGACTCACAGAAGCTAGTGACCTAATGCCAATATGAATACTAGTGAGTGGACTTACACTCCCATCATGACTCACAAAGGATGGTTTCTTTCCTTGAGCATGACTAGCAAAGGCTGGTGACAGATATACAACATGAATTGCAGAGGTTGTTGACTTCTTCTTCTTACTCTTCCTCTTCCTATTCCTTTTATACTTCTTTTTACTGACATCTAAACATTCACTAGAAGAGGGAGAAGGAGGAGGACTAGAATTCACAAACGAACAAGGCACATGATCAAAATCAATTCGCTTCCCATGAAATAAGGTGATCTAGATTATGCTGAGAACGAAACAAGCAGAGAATACAAAAATACAGTGAAACCCAACTTCTATTAACGAATAAGAGAGATAAACACTCTAGAACACAAACTAGCATAATGGGGTAGCTTATCTCTGAAAAGAAAGAGATGGTGGCTATGCTTCATTCGCAACAATATTTGCATCACACTCCATTGCATGCTTAAACGGACTCATTCAACTGAATTATATATGAGAGGGTGAGAAAAGAAAAATTCCCATGATGCATGCAATATAATATGATCTAAGCTCATAAAATTCCATTGGCATGTAAACCACTAGGACTTCCTAGGCGGTCACCCATCCTAGTACTACTCTAGTACGAACATGATTAACTGTAGAGTTCTAATGGGATTTGGTGCATTAACGCTATGTTGTATGCATGTATATAATACCACTAGGAAATCATTACATGATGTTTGTAATTAAAAAATGAAGATGGAATTATATTTCAATCCCTATAAAAAGGGAGAATATTATGGTTTATCAAAACCATAGGCTCGAAATGTTGATTAATTGGAAATCGTGTATGGCCATCGATATCTACCTAGATCATAAAGTGTTTCAAAAAAAAACTATTACTCCAACATTCAACCCAGGAATTTTTAAAGAAACCATCAAGGGTGATATGGATCTATGAGAGGAACGAATTTATTAACAAATTGAATACAATATGCAGAGATATGGAGAATAACACAAATATACAGTGAATAATATCTTATATTAAATAATGAAATAGGATGAAACTATAAAAGTGCAGAACTGAATACTTTCTCGAATGGTGGTAGCTATCTCTGAGAAGAGATGTGGATGTTATGTGCATCCATCTAAGAAGAATCCATTACTCATCAATGTCAAAACCCTAGACATCCAAAAACCTAACCCTAGAAGGTGAAACACCATAAGTTATGTGGGCCCTATAGGTAAGTTGGTTTAATTTGGTACCTCAACTTCCTAGGGCCATAACGTTTTCATACAACCTTGATTTTAGGCTCATGATAGCACGTTGGAAAGCTATTTCAGAGAACTACACATTCTGTTGTCAAAATATGACTCCATATATAGTTTAACTATGGAGAGCCAAAAAAAAAGTGTAGGGCCCCAAAACAGCCCCAAAAGTACAACAAGATGTGCTGACATGAAGACATACAAAATAATCCAGTTGGATTAGGCAAGAGTCCACCCGTATCCACCTGGAGGATGTGTGGGACTTGAGATAGCCCTAGAAGTGTAGAACCCACAATTACAAAGTAGTACAGAAGAACTTTCTAAACAAAAACAGACACGAGGAGCCAGTTGGAATAGGTGGGTGGCCACCAATATCCACTTGGATCAATCCTCCCCCCTTAGGAAGCAATGGTCTCCATTGCATTGAGTTCCCCCATCAGGTGAGAAAACTTCAGCTAGATCTGTCATTGGGTGAGCCACTTGCCTTGGTGTAGGATTTTCCCTACCTTGACAACCCGATAAATCTAGATTCGTTGTTGGCAAGTACCTTTGACCTGTGTATCCACGATCTGGTCAGTGGATTCTTGTTCCATGCAGTTAGGGTTGAGCTATGTTGGTGTCAGTTTTTCTGTGATCTCAGAAGTGTCCAATAATGGTGGAAAATATGGCTGAAGGAGGTCCACATTGAATATTGGATGTAGACCAAGGAAGGGTGGAGTCTTAATCTCAAAAGAATTGCTACCCACTTCCTTGGTGATAGTGTAAGGCCCATGGATTTCTACAAAATCATGGCGCTTCTTGTACTTAGCATTGGATTTCTGCAAAATCTCCTGGACTTGTTGGCAGATGTGTTCAATCTGTGGGATGAATCTGGTGGATTTGTCAAACACAGAATGATCAGGGGAAGAGTCTGTCTGTGTGGTGGCAAGAGGGAGTGAAACATCAATGGGTCCCAAGGGTTGGAATCCCAGACCCACCTGAAATGGGATATGGTTTGTGGAACTATGGAGAGGCCTATTGTAATTGTGTTGGACATAGGGAAGACTCTCGTCCCATGTTCTTGCATGCTTAGAATTGTACATGCGCATGATGTGCACAATCATCCGATTGATGACCTTGGTTTTGCCATCAGTTTGGGGGTGGAAAGCAGTGGATTTTTTTATCTTGGTGTCCAACAAAGACCAGAGACTCGACCAAAAGGTGATGAGGAACATGTTGTCTCGATCAAATATGATGTTCTATGGTATCCCAAAGTGGAACCACACTTGCTCGAAGAAGAGCTTGGCAGTCTCTGCCGCTGTGACAATCTTCTTACAAGATGTGAGGATGGACATCTTCGAAAACCGATCAATGACCACAAACATGCAGTAATTTCCTTTCTTGGTGGATGACAAGCTAGACATGTAATTCATTGAGATGGATTCCCAAGGTTTCTCGGGAATAGGAAGAGGGGTATATAAGCCTTGCTTCTTGATGGTTGGCTTGGAAATGGCACAGGCCATGCAATATCTGATATACTTGTTGACGCCATGTCGAAGTTTTTGCCAATAAAAAAATTTCTGAAGAATGACCACTGTTTTCTCTATGCAAAAATGTCTTGCCACCCAACTATAGTGGGCCTCCCAAATCAGCTTTGCACGCTCGCTTGTATGATCACATAGATGGAATGGGTGGCATAAGAGTCTATCCTGTATGTGAAAATAAGTGACAGTTGCGCCTATACCCAAGAGCTAATATGTGGTGGTGAAGTCTAGATCTTTTTTATAAAGGTGGGGCCACTCAGAGGCTTCATGTCCACAGGAATGGAGCACAGTGGTGAGTGCAGCCATAGGGGGCCTACTGAGGCAGTCAATGACACGATTAGAGATACATGTCTTATACTTGATGTTGATATGAAACTATTGCAGGTAGGTGAACCACTTCTGATGGCGGTCGTTCTACAATTTCCCCTGTGACCGTATGAACTGCAGAGGCCTATGATCAGCGTGTATGATTGTCTCTTTCCCTAGAATGTAATGTTTCCATTGACGACAGCCTTGTACAATGGAATAAATTTCCTTGTCATAGGTGGGGTATTTACAGACAATATCGGAGAGTGTCTCACTATAGTACACCATCGGATTCCCATGCTGAGTGAGAACTGCGCCCATAGCATAGTTAGATGCATTTGTCTCAATATCGAATGGTTGTTGTAGATCGGGCAAGGTGAGTACCAAAGTTGAGCACAAGTGATGCTTCAGATCATCGAATGCTCTTTTTTTCTCCTTTTCCCACATGAACTTGGACCTACCACCTCCCTTGGTCACCTGGATGAGGGCCCATACAATATGGGAGAATCCTAACACGAATCGTTGGTAGAAGTTGTCTAGCCCCAGAAAGCTTTGAAGCTCGGTCATTGTGGTCGGGGTTGACCAGTCATGAATGACTTGGATCTTATCTGGATCAAGATGTACCCCATTCTCATCAACAATGTATCCTAAGTATTGGACCATGTTCATTCCAAAAGATAATTTTTCCAAGTTGGCACACAACTTGTGTTGACATAGAGTGCTCAAAACCTGTTGAATATGTCGCATGTGCTCTTCCCATGTATTTCTAAATATGAGGATGTCATCTAAATATACCAACACAAAGGAGTTGGTGAAGGGTCTCAATACATCATCCATCAACCTCATGAAAGTGGTTGGTACATTTTTTAAGACAAAGGGAATGACTAGCCATTCATAGAGACCTTCTTTGGACTTGAAGGTTGTCTTCCATACATCAGTTGGTTCGATGGGAACCTGTTGGTAGCCATACTTTAGGTCAATCTTGTTGAAGAGCTTGGCTCCCTTGAGTTGGTCAAGAAGGTCATCAATCTTGGGAATGGGGTAGTGGTTCCTGACTGTGATTTTGTTTAAGGCTCTATAATCAATGCAGAGTTGCCAAGTCTCATCCTTCTTTTGCACTAGTACAATCAGGATTCCGCAAGGGGAGGAGTTGGGTATGATGTGCCCCTTTTGAAGAAGCTCTCGGTTATGACACTTGATTTCATCATTCTCCATCAGCCAGCATCGATAGACTAGTCCATTAGGTAGAGGTGCATCGGGGGTCAGATCAATTGGATGCTTGACTTGGAAGTGTGTCGGTACCCATGTAGGTGAGGAGAAGATTTATATATATTATTCCACGATAATGTCCACTTTCTTCTGCTCAAAAGAGAGGTGTCATGTAGAGGCCACAGATGTGGCGACGACCTTCTGCTTATTGTGAGAACGGATCACAAAGAAGATGAACTTCCCTATCTTTGAAATGACCTCTGTAACGCTTCCCTAACCGTCATGCAACCCACTAGCCGGCCATACACTACTTTGCGGAACAAAATCATTTTATGCTTAATTAATAACATGCATTTAAAATAGGTTAAACACATTTAAACTCAGAGTCAGCACAAAATTACCGCTGACATAAATAAACCATGGAATTAACATTAATTCATATGCACAACAGAATACATGATAAATATAAATACACAGACATGGAAAACATAATTAAAACATCGTCTGGTACTTATCTTTGAAATGGTGGTAATTCCACCAACCACGTGCAGGCCTTCCACAAACCTCCTAGCCTTAGACCATGCTTCTCATCAAGCTCAGTAGTGGGTCACCATCGAGCTGGGACTAAGCTCCACCCCAAGGTAAGGAATCCTAGGCTAGGCTGAGGTTACAGGGAAAACATCATAGAATGACTGGAAGGATTCTTCCCAGGATGCCATCTTACGCCCACTAGTCCTGGAATCTCATTCTCTACATGCCTATTCCGTCCAGGAGTATACACCTTCACAAGCATAGTCCATTGGTGCTACACCTCCCTCTCTGGGTCTCGACAACAGGCTAGATCAGGAAGTCTCAGAGCCCGAAGTTGGTGCTGGACACTCTTTAGAAGAAACCACTTCCCAACAAACTCTCTCACCTGGAGAGAGTTGTTCACAGGCCTGACAACCTGCCTCTTCCAACAACAATCACCTCCCTCACCTAGAGAGAGGTTACACACAGGCTAAGCATGAACTCACACTGGCTAGTAAGCCACGCATAGTCCAACACTGCATGGCCACAACAACCAAGTGGGAAAATAGACACGGGCTTCCCAAACAGGCTCAACAATCATGAAATAGACTCACGGTTTTGGTTTTGGGATTGCACAAGGTGTACAGAGATCCCACGCACAGGCTCAAACTGTTCAAGAAAGAAATGTACCGGCTTCCTTGGAATCAACACAGACCTTTTCCAAGGTTTCAGAATTGCACAAGGGTATCTTGCAGAGGTCATACGGGACTCACATTTAGACGGTCGACGGTGGAATGGAGGAGGAACCCCCCATCATGGCTCAATTCAGCAGTTTTTAACTGCATGCACTTGAGTCGACACTTGTCACCCATGAAACTACATATGTTCCATCAGCATGCGTTCCTCCCCATTTGGAAGTCACTTGTCATTCCAAAAGAACTTAGGATAAAACATATATTTCACATGGTCTTTTTGGAATAATATTAAAATAGTATTCCCAAGGACTTAAGACCCTAGGCTCAACACTTAGCCCCTCTTCCCACCTTCCATCCCCTAATCCCTTGCCCACTCTATGGAAACTTAGTCCCCCATCACTCATTCATCATGGTCGGTCTGCACGCAGCGGTGTTTATATTTTTTTATTAATGTTCTGCATGATTACATATACAAAAGCAGGCTCTTGGCCTTCAACACTTAGGCTCTCTAGCCTAACAATCCCATAATCCCACCAGCTTATATAAACTTGGCTCACCAGCCTATAAAACATAATTACAATTCATTTCAGAAACATGATTTACAACGGGGCTCGGCCTTGGGGACATTACAATCCCCCTCGTCTTATTTCTACACTGTCCTCAATGCAACTTTACACTGCATCTTCAAGATTTTCAAAATTTTCAAAAAGATGCGGGTACTCTGCTAGCATAGCATCTTCATGCTCCCATTTCATGTCCTCAGGACCGTACCAAGTCCACTTGACCTTTACAATCCCTATAGCTCGATTCCGGAGCTGTTTGTTTTTCCTGTCAAATATGCGCACAGGATGCACTTGCAAGACACCTTCTGGTTCCACTTGAATCACATTCCAATCAATAACATGATTAGCATCAGGTATATATTTCTTAAGAAATGAAACATGAAACACATTATGTACAGTCATAGATGCAGGTAATGCAAGATTATATGAAACTGGCCCAATCCTTTCCAGGATTTCAAATGGCCCACAAAATCTGGTTGCCAACTTGGTGCAACTTTTCAGCTTCAGGGAACTCCTGTTAGTTTTCACTTTCAGGAAAACATGATCACCCACTTTGAATTCTCTATGGGTTATGTTCTTATCAGCACAACTTTTCTACCTATCCTGGGCAGCTTTCAAATTCTATTTAATTTTTATCATTTGGTCCTCCATCTCCTTGAGCAACTCTGGCCCAACTACTCCTCTGTCAGTTGGATTATCCTAGCTCACTGGAGTATTACACTTTCTTCCATAAAGTGCTTCAAATGGGCTCATCTTCAACGATGCATGATACCCATTATTGTAGGCAAATTCTACCAAATGTAGGTAGTCTTCCCATCTTGATGGTTTGTCCATCACATACATTCTCAGCATGTACTCTATTACTTTGTTCACCCTCTCTTTCTATCCATCAGACTCGGGATGATATGTTGTACTAAAATTCAAATTCGTTCTAAATCCTTTGAATATTCCTTTCCATATATTTGAGGTAAATTTTGGGTCCCTATCAGACATAATCGTTTTAGGAATTCCGTGCAAGTGTGCCACTTCTTTTAAGAATATATAAGGAACATCTGTTGCCTTTTCAGTGGTTTTCCAGTGGAATAAAATGGGCATCTTTTGTAAGCTTGTCCACCACAACCATGATCAAATCGTGTTTCTTTCTCGTTCTGGGCAATCCTGTAATAAAATCCATGGTCACCACTTCCCACTTCCATTCAGGAATGGGCAAAGGTTGCCGCAACCCTGTTGGGTGCCTATGCTCAGCTTTAAATTTCTGGCACTCCATACATCTGGCGATGTATTCAACAATCTCTCTCTTCATACCCAACCAAAATTAATGGCTTTTGACTACTGCCACAATCTTTTGATATCCAGGGTGTCCAGCATAAGTCACGTTATGCATTTCTTTTAGAATCGCAAGTTTCAATTCTTGGACATTGGGTATATACACTCTGTTTTTATATAGAAGTATTCCATCAACTACCAAGATGTAATTTCCCTCTTTCTGTGGTCTCTTGCTCTGCTATAGCTTTGCCACCAAGTCTCTGTACTGTAAATATGCATTTGCAGCTTCCAAAACTCTATCTTTAATATCAGTCCTGTACATGCTAATGGTTGTAGCATGTAATTCATGCACCTTTCTGCTGAGTGCATCAGCCACCTTGTTTTCCTTCCCTTTGATATGCTTGATATCAAAGTAGTATTCACATAGAAATTTCAGCCACCTACTTTTTCTAGCGTTTAAGGTTGGCTGATCAAACAAGTATTTCAGACCGTTATGGTTTGTTCTAAGTTCAAACCTCCTTCCCATGAGGTAATGTCTCCATTTCCTCGGAGCGTGAACGATTGTTGTTAACTCCAAATCATGAGTGGCATAATTCTTTTCATGCTCTTTCAGCTTCATGGACTCATAATAGTTTACAAATCCATTATGGCTGAGAACTCCTACCAATCCTTCCTTACATGCATTTGTGCACACCATGAAATCCATATTTGGATCTGCAATCCTCAATATTGGAGTGTTGGTTAACAACTACTTCAATCGCTGGAAACTCTTCTCACACTCTTCAGTCCACTAAAACCTTATCTCCTTCCTTTGCAAGGAAGTGATAGGGTGAGCTATCCTTGAGAACCTTGCTATAAACCTTATGTAATAGCCCATTAGACCCATAAAGGATCTAACTTCCACAACATTCCTTGGCACTGACCATTCTCTAATGGCCTCAACCTTCTCAGGATCCACAACGATCCCTTCTTCTGAAATAATGTGCCTCAAGTAATGGATCTGCCTTTGATAAAATGAGCATTTGCTCAACTTGGCATACAGTTGGTTTTCTCTCAACACTTGCAGCACCATTCTTAGGTGTTTTTCATTCTCTGCTTCTAACTTGGAATACACCAAAATTTCATCCAGGAAGACTATGAAAAACTTGTAAAGATAGTCCCTGAATACACCATTCATCATGCACATAAAAATAGCAGGTGTGTTTGACAGCCCAAACGGTACCATTGTGAACTCGTAATGACCATACCTTGTTCTAAAGGTGGTCTTGCTGATGTCTTCATCCTTTATTCTTACCTGGTGATATCCCGATCTGAGATCTATCTTCGAAAATATTTTCACACCTTTCAACTAATTGAAAATATCGTCAATCCTCAGCAGAGGATACTTGTTCTTGATAGTTACTTTGTTCAACTATCTGAAATCAATGCACAGCCTCAATGTCCCATCCTTCTTCTTCAAAAATAAGACCGGGGCACACCAAGGTGACACACTGGGCCGAATGTACCCCTTCTTTAAAATCTCTTCAAGCTGTAATTGCAACTCTTTCAGCTCTGGCATACTCATTCTATAAGGATCTTTCGACACTGGAGTTGTTCCAGCCATCAAATTTATAGAAAAATTGATGTCTCTCTTCAGAGGTAGTCCAGGTACCTCCTGAAATATGTCTTCAAACTCTATAAGTACTTCATGGTATCCAATCTTTGGGACTTCATCTCTGGATGCTTCTTCCAAACGGGCTGCAAATAATTGATAGCCTTTTCTGTAGCACTTCTTCAGTTGCATTGCTGAGATTTCTCTAACCACCACAACTCTGGGAATCCCTCGGACTATTTTCCGATTCCCTTCCTCATCTAGGCATGTAAACTTCTTGTTACGACAATCCAAAAGGGCATGGTGTTGGTCCAACCAGTCCATCCCAATTAAGTAGTCATAAGAGCCTAAAGGAAGAATATTCAATTCAGCCTTAGTGCTAAATCCTTTCATGTCCACAGGACAGGACTTAACCAACTCAGTGACTTTCCTCTTGGTTCCTATAGCCAACTACACTAACCAATACTTTTCATGTTTTCTTCTTGATAAATGCAAACTTTCCACCACCCTAGGATCTACGTAACTATGGCTAGCCACTGAATCAATTAAAATAATAAATGGTCGGTTGTTAATTATACCTTCCACTTCAATCATGTGCGATTGAAATTAATCTTAATTGTTGTCCAGGGCCGCATAGATCCTTGGCATTCTACTGCCCATGTCCTCCACTATTTCAGCTTGTTGAACATTATGGACAGTTCTTTCTTTGCCATTTTTATGGGGACAATCTATGTATTTGTGGTTCCCTTTACATCCCCAACACTGAATGGGTGTCTGTCTCTGCCTTTGTTCCCCCACTTTAGCTGTTCTTGGCTCTCTAAATGATAGATGTCCTTGAGGACTATTTTTGAAAAAGGAAGGTTTTTTTCACTTCTGCCTATGTTCCTTCTTAAACTTCCTCTGGTCATCCCAAGCCTTCCAAAAGGTAGGCTTTTCTCTTTGTTGTTCATATAAGCATTTAGCCCTTCTTATTGTTTCTTCCATAGTCTTAGGATCAACATACTGAATCTTGTCACCAATGGAAGGTGGCAGTCCACTCAGATACCTCTGAATCTTGACAGCCTCATCCTTGATGAATGGAACATACTTCAGTAGTTCCAAGAAAATTCGTTCATATTTATCAATGGTCATGCTGCCTAGCTTGAGTTCGAAGAACTCCTTCATCTTTCTGTCATAGTATCTTTTAGTCAGGTATTTCTTCTTGAAATACCTCTTGAAATCCTTCCAAGTGATATCTTTCTCTCTAATGTGCTACACCTACACAAACTGATCCTACCACATGAATGATTTTCCTTTTAGTTGATACATCGCAATTCTTCCTTTAGCATGAGAGGAATAATTTTGTAGTTGGAAATATTTCCTCATGCCAAGCAACCATGTTTCGGAATCTTCCTCCTTATTATGTTCTCCATTAAATGTAGGAGGCTTAATCTTATTGATCTCCCCTTTCAATTCATCCATCCCAGATCTCCTATGCTTTCGGGTAGGGGATGGTATTGAACTACTATGTGCCTCCCTACTGGAATGCTTTGGTGAGTGACGATGATGTCTACTACCACTCCTCAATCTTGTTCTCCTCTGAGGGGTTCTGACATTTCTTGATCTTCTTTTCCTCACAGGGGTTCTATGACTCTCTGTCTTGCTTGAGTAACTCCCCTTCTCCAATTTCCTTTCTATTCTTTCTAGGCTCTTCAACATTTTTAAGTTGAATTCAACCTGCTGATCCCTGACTCTCATGAGATTTCGGCTATCATCTTGACGAGCTAGGGCATATTTCTGCAATCTTTCAATGAGTTTCGTCATATGTCCTTCCTTATCCAATTCTCTTCTGTGCCCATTGGAGTTTGATCCTTCGACTCCCAGGTTTACATCCCTTCCTTCTCTTTTATCCTTTGATTCGGAGGCGATCTGTACCTCTTCCATTTCTATACTCGGTTGTCCTAACACTCGTTGAACTGTGCACACACAACGTGTAGTCAACCGAAGTTTGTCAGGTCTTAAACCCTTAATAAAAATTCAACATTCATAAACCAACGTGAATAAGAAAAACGTTTCGAATCCACTAAGTTTTCTGAGCTCTATTTGGCTCTGCAAACTTTGGGACTTCTAGTCTCGGGGTCTCAGTCCACAAGACTCTCATACTCACTTTTGAGTTTCAGGGTTTTTGTCCACAAGGATCCAACAGTTAAATCCTCGACGTTTCTTTTGTCTTCAAAAATTTCGGGACTTTGGGACTTCGGGGTTTCGAGTTTTAGGGTTTTGGTCCCGAGAGGTTCTCGCACTCGCTTCCCTCTCCAACTCCTGGCTCCCGAACTTCCAACCTCTCTCCCCCTAGGCCCACAGCACAACTGTCTCCAATCAAGGTAGGGATTTTGAGATTTTGGCACTTTGTTTTTCGATTTTTCGGTACCCGGGAGTTCATGAAGAAGTGACTCCAAGTCTCTTGTCGTTTCAATCTCCAACTTTTGAAATATCTATCTCCTTACCCTCCAGGCCCATAGTAAAGTTGTCGCCCTTAACCATGGTTGCGCATGGCATGTTCAGGAGGGTCCACGTCACCCTCGGTGACATCATCGTGTCCCACCACTCTCTCTTTTCTTCTCGACCCACTGGCACATGGTACACACCCATGTGTCCACGTCCATTCCAAGTGAAATCCAATGGTTAGACTTCTCTCAGATCTACGACGCAGATCCTTTTGGCATCTCGGGGGACCCACACAAAGTCACCCATTCCGGACCCTCCCCCTTATTAAAGGTAGAAAGGCAAACAGGGTCCAAAATCCAATCTTGTCCGTAGATCCGAGCGCCCCAATCTAAGCCNGACGGGATTTGCCTGCCGCTTAACGAAATTATGGTCTATTAATCTACTTGATCCAACGGTCAAGTTCCTCTCCTACGATCTACGGTGTAGATCGTTTCGGGATTTCACGTATCGCAATTTCCATGTTCCTGTGCAACTCCAAAGGGTTTTAAGCCCTGCGCATGTTCTCCAAATCTAATGGTCATGAGGGGTCTCATTTCCTACCAAACAGATCCTACGGCTCCAACACCTCATGCATTGAACTCTCTCTCTCTCTCCCGATAGCCATATCAATCACCGTCTACGGATTCTAAAATACCACTAAACCTCCTGAGCTTTGTAACATGGTCAAGTGACTCCTTGACACTCAAGAACATTATGGGGTTTGAAATTGGCCCTCTCGACACAATTTCTTCTCAAAACAAATTCAGTCCAAGACCACTTATCTGGCCCATCCAGGCTCAACATCGAAACCATGGCCCTGATACCATTCTGTAACGCTTCCCCGACCATCATCCAACCCATTGGTTGGGTAGACGCTACTTTGCGGAACAACATCATTTTATGCTTAATTAATAACATGCATTTAAAATAGGTTAAACACATTTAATATCAGAGTCAGCACAAAATTACTGCTGATATAAATAATACATGGAATTAACATTAATTCATATGCATAGTAGAATACATGATAAATATAAATACATAGACATGTAAAACATAATTAAAACATCATCTGGTACTTATTATTAAAAAGGTGTTAATTCCACCAACCACATCCAGGCCTTCCACGAACCTCCTAGCCTTAGACCACGCTGCTCATCAAGCTCAGCAGTGGGTCACCCCCGAGCTGGGACTAAGCTGCACCCCAAGGTAAGGAATCCTAGAATAGGATGAGGTTACAGGGAAAACAACACAGAATGACTGAAAGGATTCTTCCCAGGATACCATCTTACGC
Organism: Picea sitchensis; assembly: GCA_010110895.2. NCBI lineage: Eukaryota > Viridiplantae > Streptophyta > Pinopsida > Pinales > Pinaceae > Picea > Picea sitchensis. Next base: position 169,219 of record SNQJ01S0013840.1, read on the forward strand.
CCACTACTCTCGGACTCTCATTCCCCACATGCCTGTTCCAACTAGGAGTATACACCTTCACAAGCACAGTCCATTGGTGCTACACCTCCCTCTCTAGGTCTCGACAACAGGCTGGATCAGGAAGTCTCAGAGCCCAAAGCTGGTGCTAGACACTCTCTTGAAGAAACCACTTCCCAACAAACTCTCTCACCTAGAGAGAGTTGTTGACAGGCCTGAAAACCTGCCTCTTCCAACAACAATCGCCTCCCTCACCTGGAGTGAGGTTACACATAGGCTAAGCATGAACTCACACTAGCCAATAAGCCACATTTAGTCCAGCACTGTGTGGCCACAACAACCAACTAGGAAAATAGACACGGGCTTCCCAAACGGGCTCAACAATCATGAAATAGACTCACGGTTTTGGTTTCGGGATTGCACAAGGTGTACAAAGATCCCACGCACATGCTCAAACTGTTTAGGCGAGGAATGTACCGGCTTCTTTAGGAATCAACATGGACCTTTTCCCCGGTTTTAGAATTGCACGAGGGTATCTTACAGAGGTCAGACGAGACTCACGTTTAGACGGTCGACGATGGAATGGAGGAGGAACCCCCCATCACGGCTCAATTCAACAGTTTTTAACTGCATGCACTTGATTCGACACTTGTCACCCATGAAACTGCATGCGTTCCATCAACATGCGTTCCTCCCCATTTGGAAGTCACTTTTCATTCCAAAAGAACTTAGGATAAAACATATATTTCACATGGTCTTTTTGGAATAATATTAAAATAGTATTCCCAAGGAATTAAGCCCCCAGGCTCAACACTTAGCCCCTCTTCCCACCTTCCAGCCCCTAATCCATTTCCCAATCTGTGTAATCTTAGTCCCCCATCACTCATTCATCGTGGTCGGTCTGCATGCAGCGGTGTTTATATTTTTTTATTAATGTTCTGCATGATTACATATACAAAAGAAGGCTCTTGGCCTTCAACACTTAGGCTCTCTGGCCTAATAATCACATAAGCCCACCATATTATATAAACTTGGCTCACCAGCCTATAAAACATAATTACAATTCATTTCAGAAACATGATTTACAACAGGACTTGGCCTTGGGGACATTACAATCCCCCTCCCCTTATTTCTACACAATCCTCAGTGCAACTTTACACTGCGTCTGCAAGCTTTTCAGAATTTTCAAAAAGATGTGGGTACTCTCCCCACATAACATCTTCATGCTCCCATGTCGCATCCTCAGGACCGTACTAGGTCCATTGGACCTTTACAATCCCTATAGCTTGATTCCAAAGTTATTTGTTTTTCCTGTCCAATATGCACAGAGGATGCACTTGCAGGACACCTTCTGGTTCCACCTGAATCACATTCCAATCGATAACATGATTAGCATCAGGTATATAGTTCTTAAGCAATGAAACATGAAACACATTATGTACAGTTATAGATGCAGGTAATGCAAGTTTATATGCAACTGGCCCAATCCTTTCCAGGATTTCAAATGGCCCACAAAATCTAACTGCCAGCTTGGTGCAACTTCCCAACTTCAGGGAACTCTTGTTAGTTTTCACTTTCAGGGAAACATGATCACCCACTTTTAATTCTCTGTGGGTTCTATTCTTATCAGCATAACTTTTCTACCTGTCCTAGGCAACTTTCAAGTTCTGTTTAATTTTTATCATTTGGTCCTCCATCTCCTTGAGCAACTCTGGCCCAACTACTTCTCTTTCAGCTAGATTATCCTAGCTCACTGGAGTATTGCACTTTCTTCCATAAAGTGCTTCAAATGGGCTCATCTTCAATGATGCATGATACCCATTATTGTAGGCGAATTCTACCAAATGCAGATAGTCTTCCCATCTTGATGGTTTTTCCATCACGTACATTCTCAGCATGTCATCTATTACTCTGTTCACCCTCTCTGTCTGTCCATCAGACTCGGGAAGATACGTTTTACTAAAATTCAGATTCATTATGAATTCTTTGAACAGTCCTTTCCAGAAATTTGAGGTGAATTTCGGGTCCCTATCAGACACAATCATTTTAGGAATTCTGTGCAAGCGTGCCACTTCTTTTAATAAGATATCAGGAACATCTGCTACCTTGTGAGTGGTTTTCAGTGGAATAAAATGGGCAGCTTTTGTAAGCTTGTCCACCACAACCATGATCGAATCGTGTTGCTTTCTCATTATGGGAAATCCTGTAATAAAATCTATGGTCACCACTTCCCACTTCCATTCAAGAATAGGCAAAGGTTGCAGCAACCTTGCTGGGTGCCTATGCTCAGCTTTAACTTTCTTGCACTCCATACATCTAGCGATGTATTCAGCGATCTCTTTCTTCATACCTGGCCAAAAGTAATGGTTTTTGACCACTGCCACAGTCTTCTGATATCCAAGGTGTCCAGCATAAGTCACATTATGCATTTCTTTTAGAATCGCAAGTTTCAATTCTTGGACATTGGGTATATACACTTTGTTTTTATACAGAAGTATTCCATCAGCTCCCAAGATGTAATTTCCCTCTTTCTATGGTCTCTCGCTCTGTTGTATCTTTGCTACCAAGTCTTTGTACTGCAAATCTGCATTTGCAGCTTCCAAAATTCTATCTTTAATATCAGTCCTGTACATGCTAATGGTTGTAGCATGTAATTCATGCACCTTTCTGCTGAGTGCACCAGCCACCTTGTTTTCCTTCCCTTTGATATGCTTGATATCAAAGTTGTATTCACACAGAAATTCCAGCCACCTACTTTGTCTATCATTTAAGGTTGGTTGATCAAGCAAGTATTTCAGACTGTTATGGTTTGTTCTGAGAGCAAACCTCTTTCCCATGAGGTAATGTCTCCATTTCCTCAGAGCGTGAACAATTGTTGTCAACTCCAAATCGTGAGTGGCATAATTATTTTCATGCTCTTTCAGCTTGTTGGACTCATAATAGATTACAAATCCATTCTGGCTAGGAACTCCTCCCAACCCTTCCTTACAAGCATCTATGCACACCAAGAAATCGATATTTGGATCTGCAATCCTCAAGATTGGAGCGCTGGTTAACAACTGCTTCAATCGCTGGAAACTCTTCTCACACTCTTCAGTCCACTAAAACTTTATCTCCTTCCTTTGCAAGGAAGTGATAGGGTGAGCTATCTTTGAAAACCCTGCTATAAACCTTTTGTAATAGCCCGCTAGACCCATAATGGTTCTAACTTCCACCACATTCCTTGGTGCTAACCATTCTCTGATGGCCTCAACCTTCTCAGGATCCACAATGATCCCTTCTTCTGAAATAATGTGCCCCAATTAATGGATCTGCCTTTGATAAAACAAGCATTTTCTGAACTTGACATACAACTGGTGTTCTCTCAACACTTGCAGCACCATCCTCAGGTGTTGTTCATGCTCTTCTTCTGACTTGGAATGCACCAAAATGTCATCTAGTAAGACTATGACAAACTTGTCTAGATAGTCCCTGAATACACCATTCATCAAGCACATAAAAACAACAAGTGTGTTTGACAGCCCAAACGGTACCAATGTGAACTTGTAATGACCATACCTTGTTCTAAAGGCGGTCTTGCTGATGTCTTCATCCTTTATTCTTACCTGGTGATATCTCGATCTAAGATCTATCTTCGAAAATATTTTCGCACTTTTCAACTGATCGAAAAGATCGTCGATCCTTGGCAGAGGATACTTGTTCTGGACAGTTACTTTGTTCAACTGTCTGAAATCAATGCACAACCTCAATGTCCCATCCTTCTTCTTCACGAATAGGACCAGGGCACCCTAAGGTGACACGTTGGGCCGAATGTACCCCTTCTTTAGAATCTCTTCAAGCTGCAATTGCAACTCTTTCAACTCTGGCGTCCTCATTCTATACAGAGCTTTCGACACTGGAGTTGCTCCAGGCTTCAAATTTATAGAAAAATCAATGTATCTCTTTGGAGGTAGTCCAGGTACCTCCTCAAATATGTCTTCAAACTCTGTAAGTACTTCACGGTCTCCAATATTTGGGACTTCATCTCTGGATGCTTCTTCCACACAGGCTGCAAATAATTGACAGCCTTTTATGTAGCACTTCTTCAGCCGCATTGTTGAGATTTCTCTAACCACCATAGCTTTGAGAATCCCTTGGACTATTTTCTGATTCCCTTCCTCATCCAGGCATGTAAACTTCTTGTTACGATAGTCCAGAAGGCCATGTTTCTGGTCCAACCAGTCCATCCCAATTAAGCAGTCATAAGAGCCTAAAGGAAGAATATTCAATTCATCCTTAGTGCTCAATTCTTTCATGTCCACAGGACAGGACTTAACCAACTCAGTGACCTTCCTCTTGGTTCCTGTAGCCAACTACACTAACCAAGACTTTTCATGTTTTCTTCTTGATAAATGAAAAATTTCCACCACCCTAGGATCTACATAACTATGGCTAGCCCCTGAATCAATTAAAATAATAAATGGTCAGTTGTTAATTATACCTTCCACTTCAATCATGTGCGATTGAAATTCAGATTTCTTTTTGTATAGGGCCACATACATCCTTGGAATTCTGTTGCCCATGTCCTCCACTGTTTCAGCTTGTTGAACATTATGGACAGTTCTTGCTTTGCCATTTTTATGGGGACAATCTATGTATTTGTAGTTCCCTTTACAACCCCAACACTGAATGGGCATCTGTCTCTGCCTTTGTTCCCCCACTTTAGCCGTTCTCGGATCTCTAAATGATAGATGTCCTTGAGGACTATTTCTGAAAAAGGGAGGTTTGTTTCCCTTCTGCCTCTATTCCTTCTTAAACTTCCTCTGATCATCCCAAGCCTTCTGAAAGGTAGGCTTTTCTCTTTTCTATTTATATAAGCATTTAGCTCTTCTTATTATTTCTTCCATAGTCTTAGGATCATCATACTAAATATTGTCACCAATGTAAGGTGGCAGTCCACTCAGAAACCTCTAAATCTTGACAGCCTCATCCTTGATGAATGGAACATACTTCAGTAGTTCCAAGAAACTTTGTTCGTATTCATCAATGGTCATGTTTCCTAGCTTGAGTTTGAAGAACTCCTTCATCTTTCTGTCATAGTATCTTTTAGTCATGTATTTCTTCTCGAAACACCTCTTGAACTCCTTCCAAGTGATATATTTCTCTCTAATGTGTTGCACCTGCACAAACTAATCCCACCACATGGATGCTTTTCCTTTTAGTTGATACATTGAAATTCTTCCTTCTACATGAGAGGAATAATTCTACAGTTGGAAATATTTCCTCATGCCAAGCAACCATGTTTCGGCATCTTCCTCCTTCTTATGTTCTCCATCAAATGTAGGAGGCTTAATCTTATTGATCTTCCCTTTCAATTCATCCATCCCAGATATCCTGTGCTTTCGGGTAGGGGATGGGCTTGAACTACTATGTGCCTCCCTACTAGAATGCTTTGGTGAGCGACGATGATGTCTGCTACCACTCCTTGATCTTATTCTCCTCTTAGGGGTCCTAACATTTCTTGATCTTCTTTTACTCTCAGGGGTCCTATGACTCTCTATCTTGCTTGAGTCACTCCCCTTCTCCAATTTCCTTTCTATTCTTTCCAGGCTCTTCAACATTTTTAAGTTGAATTCACCCTGTTGATCCCTAACTCTCATGAGATTTCGGCTATCAGCTCGATGAGCCTGGGCATATTTCTGCAATATTTCAATGAGTTTCAACATATGTCCTTCCTTATCCAATTCTCTTCCATGCCCATTGGAGTTCGATCCTTCGACTCCCAGTTGACATCCCTTCCTTCTCTTTCGTCCTCTGATTCAGAGGCAATATGCACCTCTTCCATTTCTATACTTGGTTGTCATGACACTCGTTGAACTCTGCACACACAACGTGCAGTCAACCGAAGTTTGTCAGGCCTTAAACCCTTAATAAAACTTCAACATTCATAAACCAACGTGAATAAGAAAAATGTTTCGAATCCACTAAGTTTTCTGAGCTCTATTTGGCTCTGCAAATTTTGGGACTTCTGGTTTCGGTGTCTCGGTCCACGAGACTCTCATACTTGCATTCAAGTTTCAGGGTTTCGGTCCATGAGGATCCAATAATTAAATCCTCGATGGTTCTTTTGTCTTCAAAAGTTTTCGGACTTTGGGACTTCGGGGTTTCGAGTTTCAGGATTTTGTTCCCCAAAGGTTCTCGCACTCGCTTCCCTCTCCAAATCCTGTCTCTCGAACTTCCAAACTCTCTCACCCTGGGCCCATAGCACAGCTGTTGCCAACTAAGGTAGGGATTTCAGGATTTCGGCACTTCGGTTTTCGGGTCTTCGGTACCCAGGAGTTCACAAAGCAGTGACTCCAAGTCTTTTGTCGCTTCAATCTCCGACTTTTGAAATTTCTATCTCCTTACCCTCCGGACCCACAGTACAGTTGTCGCCCTTAACTATGGTGGTGCATGGCACGTTCAAGAGGGTCCATGTCACCCTCGGTGATGTCATCGTGTCCCACTACTCTCTCTTTTCTTCTCGACCCACTGGCACGTGGTACACACCCATGTGTCCACGTCCATTCCAAGTGAAATCCAACGGTTAGAATTCTCTCAAATCTACGACGCAGATCCTTTCGGTGTCTCGGGGGACCCACACAAAGTTGCCCATTCTAGACCCCCCCCCCCCCT
>SNQJ01S0013840.1:175971-197356 GCA_010110895.2 Picea sitchensis
TACTTGATCCAACGGTCAAGTTCCTCTCCTATGATCTACGGTGTAGATCGTTTTGGGATTTCACGTACCGCAATTTCCACGTTAATGTGAAACTCCAAAGGGTTTTAAGCCCTGCGCACATTCTCCAGATCTGACGGTCGTGAGGGTTCTCCTTTCCTCCCGAACAGATCCTACGGCTCCAACACCTCATGCGTTGAACTCTCTCTCTCTCCCAGTGGCCATATACCACACCGGCTGCGGATTCTAAAATACCGCTAAACCTCCTGAACTTTGTAACATGGTCAAGTGACTCCTTGAAACTCAGGAACATTCTGGGGTTTGAAATTTGCCCTCCGAACACAATTTCTTCTCAAAACGAATTCGGTCCAAGACCACTTATCTAGACCATCTAGGCTTAGTGTCGAAACCATGGCTCTAATACCATTCTATAACGCTTCCCCGGCCGTCATCCAACCCACTAGTCGGGTAGACGCTACTTTGCAGAACAACATCATTTTATGCTTAATTAATAACATGCATTTAAAACATGTTAAACACATTTAAACTCAGAGTCATCACAAAATTACTACTAACATAAATAATCCATGGAATTAACATTAATTCATATGCACAGCAGAATACATGATAAATATAGATACACAAACATGCAAAACATAATTAAAACATCGTTTGGTACTTATCTTTGAAACGGTGGTAATTCCACCAACCACGTGCAGGCCTTCCACGAACCTCCCAGCCTTATACCATGCTGCTCATCAAGCTTAGAAGTGGGTCACCCCCAAGCTGGGACTAAGCTCCACCCCAAGGTAAGGAATCCTAGGATAGGATGAGGTTACAAGGAAAACAACACAGAATGACTGGAAGGATTCTTCCCAGGATTCCATCTTACACCCACTCCTCCAAGACTCTCATTCCCCACATGCCTGATTTGCCTGGGAGTATACACCTTCATAAACACAGTCCATCGGTGCTACACCTCCCTCTCTGGGTCTCAGCAACAGGCTAGATCATGAATTCTTAGAGTTCGAAGTTGGTGCTGGACACTCTCTGGAAGAAACCACTTCCCAGCAAACTCTCTCACCTGGAGAGAGTTGTTCACAGGCCTGACAACCTGCCTCTTCCAACAACAATCACCTCCCTCACCTAGAGAGAGGTTAAAAAAAGGCTAAGCATGAACTCACACTGGCCAGTAAGCCACGCGCAGTCCAGCACTGCGTGGCCACAACAGCCAACTGCGAAAACAAACACGGTCTTCCCAAACAGGCTCAGCAATCACGAAATAGACTCACGGTTTTGGTTTCGGGATTACACAAGGTGTACAAATATCCCACACACAGGCTCAAACTGTTTAGGAAAGGAATGTATCGGCTTCCTTAGGAATCAACATAGACCTTTTCCCTCGTTTCAGAATTACACGAGGGTATATTGCAGAGGTTAGACGAGACTCACGTTCAGACGGTCGACGGTGGAATGGAGGACGAACCCCCCATCACGTCTCAATTCAGCAGTTTTTAACTGCATGCACTTGAGTTGAAATTTTTCACCCATGAAATTGCATGCATTCCATCAGCATGCGTTCCTCCCCATTTGGAAGTCACTTGTCATTCCAAAAGAACTTAGGATAAAGCATATATTTCACATGGTCTTTTTGGAATAATATTAAAATATTATTCTCAAGGACTTAAGCCCCTAGACTCAACACTTAGCCCCTCTTCCCACCTTCTAGCTCCTAATCCCTTGCCCACTCTGTGGAATCTTAGTCCCCCATCACTCATTCATCGTGGTCGGCCTGCACACAGCAGTGTTTATATTTTTTTATTAATGTTCTACATGATTACATATACAAAAGCAGGCTCTTGGCCTTCAACACGTAGGCTGTCTAGCCTAACAATCACATAATCCCACCAGCTTACATAAACTTATCTCACCAACCTATAAAACATAATTACAATTCATTTCAGAAACATGATTTACAACAGGGCTCGGCCTTCGGGACATTACAACCTTACTGCATTTCTTAGCAGAGATTAAAGAAATAGCATTAGGCAATGCTACCTCTCGGATCCTGTACAATTGTCTACCCAAAGTAATAATAACACTACGGGATCTAGACTCATACAAAGCATGATGCTTCCACAAATATGGTTGTCCTAAAAGAACATCACAAACTTCAAGGGGAGAAATATCACACAGTACCTATCTTTGAAAGGATTGATGTTGTAGGGTAGACAACACTGTTGGATGACATGGATGTTTATCCCTTGGAAAAGGTAGTCGATGGTGTAAGGATGTGGGTGCAGTGTCATTGGAAGGTCCCGCCACTTGATGACCTCTACTGAAATATGGTTCTTCTAACTACCAATGTCGACAATGAAATGGATCAGAGCCCCCTTGACCCACATCTGTGAGTGAAAGAGGTGTTCCCCTTCCTCTGGTTCGCATGGTCGAACTTTGGTGTTAGCGATAGTGGCACTAGGTTCAACGTCGATAATCCAGTTCCCTCCTTCAGGATTTGACTTGGAATAAAATCAGCCTCTGACTCAGAAGCCTTCAGCTCGGCCATGAGGAACTACTTGGATCAACATTCTTCAGTGTTGTGCCAAGGACTTTTATGGCACTCACACCATTTTCCCATGTCCTTCGTCTTCTCCTTTCCCTTCTTGTGTTACGGCTTGGAATGGTTTTCCTGAGGGTGGCCATCTTGAATTGGTCCCTTGATGTGTGGTTTGGGGCTGCCTTTTCCCTACTTCAGTTGTGAGGGGTTTGCAAATCCAAACTCTCGTCGTTTCGGCTTAAATTTTTTCTCAATCTTGATAGTGTATCTATAAGCCATGCCCAAAGAGGTGATGTCCAGGAACTCCATTTTTGTTTGAATGTATCTATGCAAACAGGCATGGTATTTGAGCACCAGATGATGCTCAAAGTCTTTGATACCCAATTTGGTGCATAGGGTAAGGAAAATATTGCTGAAATCTAGTACTATCTTGTCCCTTTCTTGACATAGGGTGGTCCATCTGGTGTACTAGTCCTCGTAGCTTCCAACAGGGTAGTATTGTTATTTAATGGTGTCTCGGAAGGAATCCCATGTAGGGGACACCACAAACATTGTATATTCCTCCACGACCCTTTGGTCAGAGTAAGTATCCCACCAATATTTAACATGGGGAATGACTTTGAGCAGTGCAAAAGTGATCTTTGCCCCATCGGAAAAATTGTGGACCGAAAAATATCCTTCGAGAAGATTCAACCATTTATCTACAACATCTGCATCTATCAGTCCTTCAAATGATGGAATATCAAAATTTACTTGTACCTTGAAGGGGGTTTCATGGCCGCTTGATGAAGATGCTTCTCCTGTGGGTAGTCATCGAAGGATCTACGCGAATTTGTCCATCATTTCATTCATTTGTCGTGCGAAGGATTCCTCTAGCAACATTTTAATGGGATCTCCTGCTCCATCATATTTATTTTCTCCCCCCATGGGCTATTGTCGGGCTCGACACGACCAATCTGGTAATGGCTCGATTGGTTCGAGTCACAACTTCTTGTACCCAGATCTTGTTGGGGACATGCATGAAGAAAAATAAATGAAGAGTATACCACTCTGATACCACTGATCCAGATTTAGGAGCAGAATGAATTGATTAACAGAATGAATATAATACGCAGATATATGGAGATTAATACAAATATCTAGTGAAAAATATCTTCGATTAAATAATGAATAGGTTGAAACTGTAAAACTACAGAACTGAAAACTTTCTCGAATGGTGGTAGCTATCTCTGAGAAAAGATGTGCCTGCTACATGCATCCATCTGAGTAAAATCCATTACAATGAGGCTCCATAGGCCTTTTTGATATTACTCATGATTGCCAAAACCCTGGACATCCAAAAACCTAACCCTAGAAGGTGAAACGCCAAAATTTATGTGGTCCCTATAGGTAAGTTGGTGTAATTTGGTACCTCAACTTCCTAGGGTCATAACTTTTGCATATGACCTATGTTTTAGGTGCGTGGTAGCTCGTTGGAAATGTATTTTTGAGAACTACATATTCTGCCATCAAACTCTGACTCTGACTATATTTTGACTATGGTGAGCCAAAAAAACAACATTTAGGGCCCCAAAACAACCCCGTAAGTACAACAAGATGTGTTGACAAGAAGACATACAAAATAACCCAGTTGGATTAGGCGAGTGACCACCTGTATCCAATTGGAGGATGTGTGGGGCTTCAGACATCCCTAGAAGTGTAGAACCCACAATTAGAAAGCAGTACATAAGAATGTGATGAACAAAAATGGACATTTGGAGCCAGTTGGAATAGGTGGGTGGCCACCAATATCCACCTGGATCAAAGGGTGCACCAACATTTCCAAAGAAAGGAAAAGCAGAAGAATCCTTTTGGGAAGGGGTCCCTTGGTTGGTATCCTTAAGAAATTTAGCCATGTCATTATTATGCATAGGTTCATCCCTTGGAGGCTTTTTCATGTCTGAAAAAGTATCACACAGACTCTAGTGAACCAATGGTAGAAAAACCTATGACTTCTAGGAGGAAACTCCATGCTTTCAAGAGAAATACCAAGGGTATTTCCCGAACAAAAGATCGATTGTTCGACTACATTAAATCAATGATATGAAAGTAGTGGTACATACACAACATAAGGAAATATACACAAATAAACACTCCACTAAAAATTCCAAAGAGAAACATAAAAAACAAACAACTTCTTTAAAACTTCATCCCAGTGGATTAGGTCTTGAGTCCAAAGCAATGAAAAAGTGGAAAGGGACCTTTTGAAAACCAACATGGGTTGATCAAGTTCTGAGACTAGTGAATGAATAAGTGAGAAGTAATTACCGCAACCTTGACTTACAATCCCTACCTAGTGCTAGTAAGCCTCACTTCGCGGAGCACCTTCTAGGGGTATTGATAGTGTGATACAACATCTTCCTCAGGTACCAGGAGAAACCCCTCACAGTCACCTCTAATATACCTAGGAAAAGGAACTATGGGTACCAACTTGTAGTCAATGTCCTGGGGAATAGTTGACAGTTAGGACCAAACTTATGGGCAAGGTAGAAAAGTATGAATCTCTGAAAGTGCTACCTCACAGGGAGACATAGGGACTAATGAAACCCCGTATATGATCAATCCACTACGACTTGGTCAAGTTTCAGAGGTGTGATGTCCTCAAATCTTCCTCATGCGACCTCATGCTTAGGAGCTCTTCCTCATGAGACCTCGTGCTTAGCTCCTATGTTATAGGATTATCCCAACTACACCTATACAAAAATTGTGTTTTCTCTCCCTAAGTCAGACTCCTATGTTTTATTCAATGGCCTTGCAAAGTTACCTCTCTATCATATTTCAAGATCCTAATCCTGAACTAATTTGTGAACCCTAGAGACAAAAGTATATTATATTTTAAATTGGCATTTGTTTTTAGCAATTGTTAATTACTCAAAGGGTACAAAAGTGAAAAATGCAATACAAGTATTTACTTTTTCAAATGAAACCAAACTATTGGTGTAAAGAAGAAGCCTACATTTTCAAGAAGTGCATCTATGCTTTTGAAACCAATGCAAAGGGAGAGAAAGAATGAAAAAAGCAATTTTTTCTTTCTTTTTCAAAACAAAAAACCAAGCAAAACCAAACTAAAAAAAAATTATGTTGGACAAATAGGAATGCAAGAAATGAAGGATAATTACTTCATATCATAAATTCAAACTCTATACATGAATGTAGAAAATAAAACTAATAATAATAATAAGGAAACATTATTTTTTCACTGATGCAAACCAAAAAAGGAAACAAAAGAAACTTAAAACAAAAAAGTTTATTTTCTTTAGGTAAAGCATCCAAAAAGACTTTCAACTACTTCATAGCATAGAAAGAAGCCTAATACAAGTCATAGTGTCCCAAAGAATATCCAAAAGAAAATTGAAGACTAAAAAGTATTAGAAAACAAAAGGAAACTACTTCCCAGAACTCATATGGTTATGTTGCCTCAACAACATGCATATGTATGTGACCTAACCTTTAAAAACACATGTATATACGTGAGATAATGAAGATAAAGAAGTGTATGCCACTAAAATTAATCAAATATAAATAAAAAGATTTTAAGTTAAGTCTCAAAGGTAAAAGCTATAGGTCTAAAAAATTGTCACAGAAGCATAAACAAAAACAATAAAGGAAACCCCTAAGAGATAAACTAGTTAAGCAATGTAAGAGTAACCAAACGAATCCCAAGAAGCACCAATAAAATCTTTGTTTCCTTTTACAATTTAATACTTAAATAATCTTCTATAGCCAAGAAGAAGTTTCAGGAACAAAGACCTCAAAAAAAGCCAAAACATGGCTTAAAAAGGATGAAAAACAAGCAGTAAAATAACTTTTCAGGAGGCATACCCCCTTTTATCATTGTAGGTAGAATATATAAGACTTTGTGTGTGCCTTATCATTTTATAGGGACAATATGCATGTGCCATAACCTTCTACAAGGCACGTATATTACCCACAATTCCAAAAAATACTTAAGCAGTTGTACGCACCTAAGCCCTCTTTATGGCATGTATGTATGTGATTTATTCCTAGATAAGAAGTGAATGTACTAATATGTCATCAAAGGAAATAGTGTATACACCTTAAGAACCCAAGGAATAATTGGAAAACCCTATGTATAAATCCTGAAGTTGAAGGATAATCTTCTAAAAATGTTTATTAACAAAGCTAAGATAGAAAGAAATCCAAAAGTCAAGAGAAAACAAAGTGCAAGTCCTTAAGTCTAACCCAAAAGGAGAACCTCCCTAGTGGATCCACTAGTTATGTTATGGGTAAATTCCCCTAAGGATATGGGTCAAATCCACAACAGAGTGATTATTGTTTAAAGAATAAACCCAATCCTAGAAATGAAATAAGAAAGATTTGTAACTAACTTGATTAATTAACTACTAATAGAAAGGAATAAGAAACATACTCAGTGTCCTACATTTGATGAAGATCCCATGGTTGAAAACCTTTTTCACTTCTTCCAAACCGACCCTTTGACCACTTGCAAAACAATCAAATAGAAAATACAAAAGGGGGTAGTTATATAATAACTAACTCTCATAAAAATGATAAGTAAAGTTATTGCATCAATTAATGTTCTAAGAAATTAGATGTTCAAATATAATCATCATGCATTAAAACAAAAGTAACTCATGGTAAAGATGTCTCTTTATTATTAGACAATAAGATAGAGGTAGTTACCACATAAACCTACTGTGGCATTGCTCTGAGACCAGACTCTAGGTCCCTCCACCCAATCCATTGATTATAGGTAGCACCTCCGAATTCAATGTTCGTTCCGACCCAAAGGAGATAAATGAGATACTTATTGGCTAGATGTATAGAGCAATGAAAGGTTATAAATACAGGTTTGTAGCTTTTAGGAAACGAATAATTAATAAGAGAATAAGGGCTTGTAGATAGGGCAAGAAAATGCCAACATTATGTTGCTTCAAGTGTGATTCTTATTCTCCTATAGCCTTAGGCTTATTTATACCTTCTCCAAGTGGTTGGAGTGGTTAAAAAAAGTTTAGTATGGGAAAACAGGGGTGAGGAATCGAGTGAACCTATCAAACCCGCCAAAAAATGCAAAATATATATTTTTTAGAAAAATTAAGGTGTATGTGCTCTGCGGTGGAGAAACACATGTATATATGTGTCTTTTAGTAGAGAAACACACGTATATGTCCAAAAGTAGTGTTTTTTGAAGAATCAGGAGAAGGAAAGGGGAATTAATGTCTACAAGTGGGAAAGGGAAAGGCCAAACACGTCATCATATTTGACTCCAGGGAGGAATTGCATAGCTCCTCGATAGGGAGGAATTTCATAGCTCCTAGACACCAATTGTAACATGCCATATTATAACAACCAATTATACAAGTGGGGATGTGAAATTCCTTCCCAATGCCAAAGACCTATTTGACAAGCCCCCATGGGAGAAGAATAGGAGGTCAAGGTATGATATTTACAAAAAAATTGTGTGAGTTATTATGGCTACAGGGATGACAAGGATGATATCTTCGAAAAAGTCGAGCAACTTGTGGATGGGGAGATGTAGGTCAGAGCTCTAAGGGAGTCGCACAGGATTGAGTCTGTCAAGAGGGAGGCCAAGTTGATGGTTAATACCAGGGAAGTTACATCTATTGAGTCAATCCTCTTAAAGTTAAATGAGGATGTGACAAAATAAATGTGAGAGAAATACAAGGGAAACTAGTAGCGAAGTGAGCTAGAGTTTGTTTCCCATGTGCCCCTTTCATATGAGAAAGAGATGAGTGCATGTTCGTGGAGAAGAAGAAACATGAGATACTTAGTAAATACATGTGTGAGGATCTCATGGAGGAGTAGATTGAGGCTAAATAAATGCTTGATATTCAACGATAAGGTATGTTGGTGAAGCTTATCGATCATCAGTGTTTTTTTCAAATGTGCTTCTTAACTTATTTTAATTATACAATATGGGCCTTACATCATTCTTGAGGTTGATATACTATTATAATTAAGACATCCAAAAGGGTTCATTTCTTGTTGAAGAGGAAAAAGTGGCACTGGGAATCTTGGATTATAGACCTTGGTGGTCCTAATTATTCCAAAGTAGTGACCAATGAAAGACTTGGAAGGGAACAAAGTTGATGTTCTAGTACCATCGATAAGGGCCCTGGTTACATATACTTTGGGGCTATGAAATTCCTCTTCGATGTCAAAGAGATATTCAATAATCCTCCTGAGGCGAAGAAGATGAGGTCTAGGTATGAGATTTACAAGAAAATTGATCCCAGTTATTATGTCCATAGGAATGATGAGGATGATATCTTGGAGAAAATTTCATGGCCTATAGAGGAGGAGATGTGAGTGAGATCATTGAGGGACTGGCAGAGGATCAATTCTTTGCACTTAATTAGAAGAGGCATCGAAGAGTGACCTTCATTTTTCCCTCCATAAAACAAAACCTCTGCAAAATTTAACTATGGAGTTGTTCATTTGTAATTCATCAATTATTTATTTTTTCTTTTGTCCTCCCACTCATGTACAAAGTTGTACATGTCGACCTGCTACTACTACTACTTCTCTCTCTCTTGCACTTGTCGTTGTTGCCTCTAATTCACATACAATTCTTTTTAAAAACATATATATAGATAAAATGAATTGAAATTATAAAACACACACACATACTAGTGTGAGTCTTATCCAAATTTAATGAAATTGTGGAAAATTATTCTTACTCTTCTACACTACAAGTTGTGAAAGAGGATTATCTAAGTTAAATTGTATAGAAAATGATGATAGATCTAGAGTTTTCCTATTTAAATACTTTGATGTTTTTATAAATTACCACCGTAGATATTGCATGAAGTAGATTGGAACACAATTTATATATTACCACTTTGAGTATCAATCATGCTTCTACAATCATGAGCTATGTGTCCATAGTTATGGCAAGTGTAACATTCAATTCCATGTCGGGCCACATAAGCTTTTCTTGTTTGAAAATTTCTTTCATAAGCCCTGAAGTATGCAACCTTATGTCCAAAGTTAGTACAATAAAAACAATGACCATAAAATAAATTTACATACCTGGGAGTGAGTGATCTTGTTTTTTGTGTAGTCCTAAATTCCTACATTGGATGATCATGATCTTGTCTTCTGTGGATCCCTTCTTTATGGTTGAAACTTCTTTGTTGCTTGAACGTGGTATGTCTTGTTGAAGATGTATCTCTGTTATTATTCTTTGATTATTGTTGACCATGATTCCTTCCTTTGAGTACTTATGCATAACCCTTATTATTTTCTTTTTTTTTTCTTTTCTGGCACCCTAGAATGCTTCTCTTCATTCCCTATTGTTGATGTGGATGTTTCTGTCTTATTAATGTTCTTGTTGAGCCTGATGATTTTACTTCTCAATGTGAGAACTTCTTCTTAAAGCTTCTCAACCTCTTATTCTTTCTTCATCATTTGAATCTTCATGACTTCTTCTATTCTCTTTGCTTCTTCAAGTTGGATCTTCAATGCAATTATTTCTTCTTCAAGTCTTCTCTCTTCTTGACCAAACTTTGTCTGAACTTGTTTTAAATGATTAGTTCTTTCCTTGAGATGATATGTCAATACATTCTCTCTCTTTTCTACTTCTTCTTTATGTTCTACTAATTTGGCTTCCAAACACTCCTTTTGATCTTCTAGAGTTTCTTCAACCTTTTAGGATTCTTCTAGCTGAGCTCTTAAGTTCTCGATGAGTTGCTTGGCTTATTCAAAACTTTGAACACTTTCCTTTTGCTTCATCAATTCTATCTTGAGTGAATTATTATCTTCTCTTTCTTTTATTTAGTTCATATAAGCACTAATCAGGTCTACCTTTTCAATATCAGTATAATTTTCAATTTTCAAGGGAATTCAATTTCAATATGTTTGTGCTTTTCACAATTAAAGTAAAAGTACTCACTTCTATTGACTTCGTACTCTTCTTCTTCTGAATTTTTTTGACATGATGAGCATCTTTCTTTTTGTTATGTACCTGCATCTTCTTTAGCATTCTTTGACTCTATGATGGGGGAAAAATAGATATTTTGTAGCTTATCCCAGAGTTCTTTAGCTGATGAACATTTTCCCACTTTGTATTTTGTTGAATCACACAAAATTTTCTAGATGAAATCCATTGCAATTTTGTTGTTCTTCTTCAATTCCTTCTTGGCTGTAGTCTTTTATTTCTTTCAACCATTGTATCTTGTAACAACTAATTTCCAAATGTTATGTCCCTTTTCCTATAATAATTTTTTAATCATGTAATTCCATAATTCATAATCCAGACCACTCTAACCATTGAACTGTGGTATTCCATTCTTGTACAAACAATTTCTCGCCATGATCTACCTTCCAGTGGTTAAACTATCTCTTGAAGGAACCCACTCTGATACCAATTGTTGGATTACTGAGAGGGGGGGTGAATCAATAATGAGTAATTATACCACTTTAACCACAATATATATTCTTTATATTTACCAACAGTATTCATCAGTTTATCATAAATGTATCATATATGAATGCATCCAATCATATATATCATAAGCATGTAAACATAAGCAACATCACATCAACATCACATCAAGAACACAATACACTAATATTTACGTGGAAACCCAAATGGGAGAAAACCACGTAATTCTTTCTTATATATATCAAGAATTCATTCATATGAAGCACCAAATTCTAAATTATCAAGCTGCAACTGGAAGGAGGCTCCAACCCCCTATTCTTTGGGTCCAACTTGAAGGAAGCTACAACTCCTTGAATTCTCTAGCTCCAACCATAAGGAGGCTACAAAGCGCTGGGTTATCTGGATCCAACCGGAAGGTGGCTACAACCACCTAGTTCTCAAGCTCCATTCTGAAGGAAGCTACAAATCACTGATTCTTTGGCTCTAACAGGAAGGAGGATACAACCCCCTTTCATTTCCTCGTCATGCCGCCCTAAAATATTAATGTAGACCAATTGTTATCAACTCTACCACTGTCACTACCACAAACTCTATCACTTCCACTGTCAATGTCACTGTCACTATCATTATCAGTGTCACTGTCATTGTCACTATCACTATCACTGTCATTGTCACATCAACCGGTCCAACCTATCAATGTTTCATCCATGAAATTAGATCCACTCTCATCTGCATGAAACTCATGCCAAGATAACCAAGATCATATCTCAAACCATATTCTCAACATCAACAACACATGACTCTACCAAGCATGAAACAATATCACCAACATACCATCACAATATATGTGATTGTACCATACCATGTACCAAACCTGTACCATTCATCAACCATGCATCAATATGTACCACAACATGTACCATCAACCATGTACATCAACTATGTATATCAAAAACATACCATGTACCAACCATGTAGATCAACACTATACCATGTACCAACCATGTACATCAACCATCACCATATACCATGTAACATGAAATGTGCATCAACCATATTCCAATAATATGTGCGAAATGTGTACCAAGAATGTATATAGATCACCAAAAATTCTTTATACATATACCAAAATGTATCTCAAACAATGTACCCAATATCCAACATGATCCTCAAACCATGTGCCTCAACCTTATACCATATAATCACTCATGATATGTCTCAATCATGCCATACACCATAACACCATCAACATGCAACCCTAAAAAAAATCATATAAAAATACTTGTAACTCTATAACAGAACTGATGTATGTGATCACAGACCTCCAGACCTTCCTCAACTTCAACAACAAGAGAAAAACATCTTAATCAAACATTACCTTAGTCTCACGGGACTAGTTTTTGGATTAGTCACAAAGACTAATTTCAACAAGAATAAATCTGTACCTATAATGAATAAAGGTTTGAAACTTGTACCCAATATTCCTAAGTATATTCTTTGCAATTCCTCCAAGTTTCACTACTTGTAACATCCCATAAAAGATCTTATAGAAAAAATGGTAGACCTTGCTAAATTATGGGTTATTCTAGAGAGAGACCTTTTAGAGAATGTCACGCGCGGAATATTTAATATATGGATATAAAAATATCACCCAACGTACTATGGATTGCATCATATCCAATGAACTTTGTCTCACTGAATTTGGATATTCTATGAATAATTTATGACATTTTTACCTGGAACACCTATTTGAGACTAGTTCCAGGACTAGCCAAAAATCCTATTTTCCACAGAGTGTATCTCCCAAACTACAATGAACCAGACATTGAAATTTCTATCATATGTACCTTGATATGTCTTATTAGTATCCTTCATGTGTCACTATTTGAATCATTAGAGAACAAAATTTATATCGAAAATGGTAAAATGACTTGTAAATAACATACCTTAGAACACATCCTCACAAGAATTCATCCTCCCTTGGAATTTTGACCTTATTTAATTCATCTTAACTTTGAAAAATGCCTTAGATATCCTTGGTTAACTCAGATAAGAATCACTTGATCAATCAGATATATATTGAATGAACTTGTGTGTATATGTAATGTACTTATGAGAGACTTCTTGAGGTGTATTTATACTTTTTCTAAGTAACCTCTTTCCTTAACTTTGGGACCACTTTCCTTAACTTTGGGACCACTTTCCTTAACTTTATGGGTTCTTGAACGCTTTGGAACCACTTTCCTTAACTTTAGGGATTCTTGAATTTTATTTTTAAAACCACTTTACCCTTTCATTCATTGACTTGTAACCAACTAGGGGCTTCCATCTTCACAAGGCCATAACTCCTCAACCATGAGGATCCACGTGGTGTACCACCTATCACCAGAAATGTAATGATCTGTACTATACATATATGATATTATTACCTACAATTTCACTATCTGTCATGTCATTATTCCTCAATAAACTATGGGTCCCATAACCACACCTCTCGAGCTACATGTAGACTACATCAAATGTACCCAACGAACTCATCACGATTCACGATCATACGAATTTCAATTAGTTTTCCAACATCTATGGAACTCTCCAAGGGTTGACATCAATGACAACCAACTATCCAAACCACCTCTCCAACACACATAATCATTCCCAAGAAGCATATTGAAGTCTAAAGGGCCTTGCACCACTAACAGATCAAATAGGACAATATTTCCCTCTAACATGATAGGGAACTCAAGAATAATCCTCAAATATTCACTAGCTTTTTTGTTGAAATCCAACATCTCATTGGTAGCTAACACAACATTGGGAGACCCCAAAGATTTCTAAGGAGAGGATAAAATACTTATGGAGGCTCCTTAATCTACAATACATCAGTAAATTCCTTTCGAATTAGATTTAATCATTATTTGGAAGGGTGCAGAAGAAGGAAGGTGAGGCTCAACAAGATCACTCCAATCAAAGGAAACCATTATAAGACTTGTAGGGAGCATACTCGAAGAGAGTGGAATTTCCCCTTGTTCAGAAGGTACTAAGCTAGAAATGCTAAATACATAGTCAAAATACACATCACTCCCCAAAAGAAGAGTAGGATTGACCGAATATTGCATCGGCTCAACCACTTTCTTAACCACTCATTGATGACTACAAGACAATATGGTTAAGAGATGCATCACCCTCCAAAAGAAGAGTGGGATCGGCTGAAGATTGCATTGACACAACCAATTCATCAACCAATGATTGAATAGGGTGTTGGGAAACCAAATATGGCATAGGATCATAAGGGCCTTCATACAAGGACCATAGTCTTAGTACATGTGGAATACTAGGGAATAGATGAGTAAGGTGATATCCCTTCCAAATATTACAAGGGAACTTGAGCTTATGTCCTAATCGTCTAGGTTTCTTAGAAATTTCAATGCTTCCGACAAGACTTACAGTGGCTGGTGGGTTTTTTTATCACATATAGTTGTCAAGGGCCGCAGCCACGAGAACAAAGTGCAACACTTAGAGCTGTCTAATATGGACTCAAATCAAGCGAGCGAGTAAGTTCAGTTTTCAGTGGAGGAGATTCCATTCGGAGTTTAGATTTATAGCCCTCAGGCGATCGAGATCATAAAGTTGCATGAAGTTTAACATCAGACAGAGGTTCGAAGTCACAAGGTAAATCCTAACCATTGGTCCTGGGAAGGGTATGTGGTGAGAGATTAGCATTTCGCTGACTCACGGAGTGGAAAAGTCAAAGGGCAGAGTCATGAGGACTCATGAAATTCGAGCTCGCGAGTTGATCTGAGTCATTGGATCAAGGAAAGTCGTGGACTGTCGATCTAAGGCAAGCACATAATTGGATATCGAGAGAAGGGAGGTGAGTAGTCTTTCAACTTCCTGAGACACGAAATCTCGATACGATGAAGATTAGACTTGGACCGTGGATATTATAGGGACAGGTGGTAGTCGATATGCGAAATCGTGATTTCGAGAGTCGGAGGTTTCAGCATGGATCATGGCGTAAGTTCCCAAAATAAAAAATCGCAAAGATCCCAGGAGTTGGGCTCGTGGTCATAGCCCAAGGCCACATAGGAGGTGGGCCCAATAAAAAAGGTAAGCACCCAGCGCATAATTGGTGACTCGGGTTTTCAAGGAAGTAATTATAGTCGTCGGATGCATAGCAGATCCAGCCATCGATTCGAAGAGGGCCATTTCACAATATCAGGTATCGGGATATTGTAGTCAAGTGATGTGAAGGCCCCTAAAATGCAAAATCGCGATGCACCCAGGAATTGGGCCCATGGTCATGACCTGAGGTCGCATGCAGGAAAAATGCAGTGAAGGAGAAGCTGACACCAGGAGCCTTGGGAGATCGAAGGAAAGGGTGTGGATTTCATGATACCTGTACCAAAATGAGAGGATACCCATGTGAGTTAAAGAACGATACCATCATGGTTTCAAGGTGTCAGGTTGACTCGAAGGGCGGCTAGCAGTGCATGGTAGATCCCTAGGCGTCAATCCTGTCCTGATCCCGAGGAAAGTAGTTAATGAAAATGGGGGTGGTAGTTGAAACCGCACCTCACCCCATAAATGGAAAGCATGGAAGGATTGGCCGTGGAGACATATTGTCAATCTGGAGTTCCCCTGTGGACTAAATTTCCTGCAAGTCAATACTGATCTGAGCTCGCATCTAACAGAAGAATTCCTACACTGTCTGACAAAGAAGAAAAATATGAAAATGTTTGAATGTAGTGGCCTGATCGCGCTACTGGTAGTTGTAGCAGTTCTAAGTGTATATGCTCAGTTTTGATATTTTGTTAAGGTTGTCAAATGGTTGAGAAAAGCTCCCTATTTTGTAATGTTTTGATGCCAAAACTGTTCTTTGGTTATGTATCAGATTTGAGACTTTCAAATTAATAGAAGTCATCCTCTTTTCATCTCTTTGTAAAAAATGTGCTAAAACACGCGGGCAAGGAGGATCCATTCAAGGGTTGTTATGTTGTTGTAATGTAGGTTTTATTGCAGTGGTATCGTGACCAAATTTAGTTAGCGTCCTTGTGATATTTTCCCTCTTACACTGAATGGCTTGGGCATGGAGGATCCAGTCGAGTTGTTGTAGTTGCATGGTGATGTAAGTTTCATCATTGTGCTATTGTGACTGTGTCATTTGGACATATTTCAATGTCTAAAACTTGATCTTAAGAGTGATCTTGAGTCTGAGTTTTTCTTCTCCAAGCTGCTTGAAGTCTTGATTCCCATAGTAGTGTTTTCCACCTTTCTTACTAAGTATTCCCTCTTCTCACACTTAAACTCAATTAAATGACTGAAGTTAGTTGTGGCCCTCACTTCCCTATGCATTTCTTGTCCAGTTCTGTGTTGAACATCATTCAGATTTTGATTTTTTTCCATTGACCTCCATCCATATAAAACCAACATCCACCAAAAAATTTGATGGGTATTGGGCTTATCTCTTCCACAATCCAGAGGTGCCTTCTAGTGCTAACATTCTTGGCATTGTTGCCGGGGAACGAATTGAAGACTTTTCCCTACGTAGAACGACAACGAGCTTCTGATTATGAAGGTGCATCAAACATCAGAACCATTGAAGATTGCAACTTGCACCTGGTGACTCCACAATCAAAGACTCCACTAGGGAGGATCCTGTTGACAGAAAGATGACCATATCGAAGGGGAATACCAAGTATCAGTTTATGAGCTTGCTTCATGAAATCTTGTTTTTCTTTATCGGCTCATTTCTCTCTTTCCCTTTACATATAAAGAGGATTATCCTCTACTTTTTCTATTCAGATGATAATAATCCTTCCTTTATTTATCCGTCCTTGGAAGAAGAAAACATTCCCTCTTCTTCTGTCGTAGATACCAATCTCCTATCTTCACCTCTGACTATTCATAAAAGAGATATTTGTATTGCATCTCCTCTCAAAATTGATCACCCTTGTAGCCCCAAGGAGATTGAAAATGATTCACGGCTTTCTTGGATATCATTACCCCCTATTATTTCTATTGAACCTTCCCATCCTCTTGTTGAATCCCATATTCAGCCCACAAGTTTTCAAGCTAAGATTAGAGACAAGTTGTTTAAGCCTCTAAGGCTGCCACATCACCTGCATCCTTATCCTCCTTATTCCTTTGAGTATCTTCCTCGATTTTCTGGGGAGGATCATGTTACAGCTGAGAGGAACTTGGGGGCATTTGAGAACTTTATTGATCAGTTTGATATCATTCATGATGATGTTACCATGAGGGTGTTATCACATTCCCTGTCTGGATATGTTGTTTTGTGGTTTAGATGTCTGGAGGTCAGTTCTATTGGTTCCTGGACCGAGCTATGCCATGATTTTTTAAAGTGTTAGGGTGAGAAAAAATCCCTTGATCAATACTAGTTTGAGTTTAATTCCCCGAGGAGAGGGGAAGAGGAAGCCTTGGATGTCTTCAATAGGAGGTTTTATAGTGTTTATCATAGTATGTCTGTGGAGATCAGAACCACAGAGACTGCTGCCATGGTATACTATGTCATGGCTCAACATCCAGAGCTTGTCCTTCTCTTGAGAGAAAAGAAATATTCATCATTAAGACATTTGTTTGAATATGTTGTAGAGGTCGATGAGAACATCGGGGCTAGCAAGTGGGTTCATAGGCGGGCATATCTCAAAAAAATTCATGAGCATAAGCAGGAAGACTATCAGTATGCCTCATATTCTGAGAAAGAAGATAGTGAGTATGAATTAGATATGGAACAACAACAAGGAGGTGGATGTGAATCACATTTGGAAATAGATCCTTCCATATTTGCATATTCTATGGGAAGGAATGCATATCCATATTATGATCAGTTTCCGGAACATTTTGAGCATGTAGTAGTGGCTGATTGCATAGATAACTATACGTTATTGGTTTATCATAGTTATGACATTTTAAATCTTGCTGCACCAGTATCTTATGATCATTCTTATGAAGAAGAGACTGCAATTGTTGATGATCAAGAGTTGTTTTCAAAAGATTAGAGAAGTATTTTATTTACAAGTAGAGAGGCATTTACAGAGGAGCAACCTGATCTTCTAAAGCAGCCAGGATTTTGTCACACGATTCATGATCCTAGGGCTATATACATGGAATCGTATGTTTCAGATTTTGAGGATTTCCAAGAGCATACCATGAAGCCTTTTCCTTTATACATTGAGGAAAAACATTGTGTGGGAATCTGCCATTCTATGCCTACAAAAGACAAAGAGCAGATCTTTCCCATGGTTCTTGTTTATGATGATTATGATTTTGATCTTTGGGATAGTCATGAAGAAGAAGAGGAAGAACCAAATGTGAAGTTTGTGTCATTCCCAGAGCCATCAAATGAGCAACCATCACCTGGGATCAGTCATCCTGCATCAGTCGTTCACTCACCCGTGCTTTCCAGAGACATTCAGCCATGTGTGAGCAGCTGTAAGACAAAACATGTTTTCTATCACTAGCCCAATGAATTTTTCCACTTGCTCTATGAACCTATAAGAGAGTACATGGATTTGCATTTCCTTCATGTCTTGGAGCTGCTCATCTTTATTCTGACTTCATCACTAGGAGGAGAGATGAAAAACGTAATCATTTTGTTGCCACAGTTACATTTTTTTTATTTGAGTAGTGACAGAGTAAACAAGTTTGCAGCTAGGAAGTTTCTTGGATGGCTATGGTGGAAGTTTTCTTTAACCTAGCGCTTTGTAAAAATCGGTTAGTCTAGGAATGTGTTAGGGTCCTATAATTATAGGCGAGTCGATTCTTCGACTGTTGATTCGGCATCTCTCCAGGTGACGAAGTATGGCTCAGGTGATTCCGTTTTCCTCCCTCCATTCTTGTCGCTCATTTCCCCATCACCTTGCTGCATCCTTCATCCGCTGCATCCTCTCCCCCTTGTCCTTTGTCAGCCTCCATTATCCCGCCTTCCATCCCTGCATAAATGGACTTAGGATGAACAAAAGAATTAGCAGTAAGTTTAGTCTAGGTTAAAATTGATTAATAAATGACTATTTAATAATTAATTAATCATTAATTAAATATTGATTAATTAATTGTTAATTAAGTTTAATACCTACGTTAGCAACTAAGTTAGAAGGTAGGGTTAGTTTTAAATTAAAATAAAAAACAATTAAATAAATTAAAAATGGTAAAAAGAAATAAAAAAAATATAAATAATCACAAAATATTAAAAAACATTAAAAAAAAGCAAAAAGCAATAAAACATATTAAAAATAAAAAAATATAATACAAAATAAATAAAACAAAAACAAAATAAAGAAACGTAACATATTACATAACACATGAAAACATATAATAAAATGTTAATAAAACAAATAAAAATTAAAAAACTAAAAAATATACCCTATCCTAAGTCCCGTACCCTCTACCCCACACGTACCCCACACTACACCCACCTACGTCACCCTCACCTCATTCCCCACTACCCACTCCCCCTACGTCATCCCTCCACTTACATTCCCGCCTACACATTAATCCCGTGCACCTTACCATACGCGCCCCCCTCATCCACTATATCACGAATAAATCAACGCGTCATATTAATTCCGGAGGCCCCCCCACCTTCCGGAATTTAACGAAGGGGGGGTCCGGAATTTAAAATAAAACCCATGCTAATCTAAACAGTCCAGTTTTGATCACCGATATCCACGGCCCAGGTTCAATTCTGGAGTCCCCCAGGCGGTCTACGTTTAACGNCACCATCCACTACCCCATCCCCCTACGTCATCCCTCCACTTACATTCCCGCCTACACATTAATCCCGTGCACCTTACCATACGCGTCCCCCTCATCCACTATATCACGAATAAATCAACGCGTCATATTAATTCCGGAGGCCCCACCACCTTCCAGAATTTAACGAAGGGGGGGGTCCGGAATTTAAAATAAAACCGAAGGGGGGGGGGTCCGGAATTTAAAATAAAACCCATGCTAATCTAAACGGTCCAGTTTTGATCACCGAGATCCACGGCCCAGGTTCAATTTCGGACCCCCCCGGGCGGTCTACGTTTAACGAGGGGGGGGAGGGTCCGGAAATTTTTCCCGCCAAAAAACCATTTTCCCTCATGTTTGCCAATTTTTGCCTATGTTACCATGTCCTCTTCCGACGGAGATCCTGAGCAAACGGAGGAAAATTTTAAAAATATGAGAGAGGTTTTTTCTCAGCACGGGCTGAGGAACAAAACCCTCTTTCAGTTTTTGCAAAGGGGTCACGAGCAGAGAGAGTCAAATACTTCTTCGAGGCCTATTTTTCCATATTTTAAATTTTCCGTTTCAATCGCGATTTTGCAGGACTGTCACGGCCAGCTGGGGATGGATTTTGTGAAACCGAAAGAGTTGTCTGTCCAGAACATGCCCATATAAAATAACCTCTTTTAGTTTTCTCCCAGGTGTCATATTTGAAGAGAGAATCACGTATGAACAGACCCCTATTTCACAGAAAAATGGTCCAATTTTTATGGCAGAAAACTCCGAATTTTCTGGGAGTGGTGGCTATTTTTGGCCGAGGAGGTTGAAACGAATCTCGGAACTTGGTTGGGATGATCTGTCTTATTTAAGGAGATGATTTTAATGTAAAAGGGTTGGATCTTCACGCCCTGTGGCTATCAAGCTGTAACATTTTTGAATAGATCTGCCATTAATAAAGAAGAGGCACTTTACAGGATTCCTGCGCATGTTTACTGGTGATGTGATTTCTAAGTAAATATTTTCTTGCTCTGTGATCATCTTATTTTTCTGAAGCTAATATTTACGAATAGCATTATGTTACAAGATTTATCCCCGATACCCTATTTCCGATTCTAAATATTTCAATGTTCATCTTCTAAATATCTTCAATTAAGAGATTCTTAAGTGCTTGTTAGTTGGAGTTATTTTCCTTATCTTTTCTTCTGATCATCATTTTAAATATTAAAGATCCAGTGAGTGTGTTATCTCTCCCTGTGAAGGATTTCTTTGGCATTTCTAGCTGTTTCTCAGATTTGATTAATTACAGACCCCATAGCCCAATAGAGGAGTTGATTGTCTCAACCAATTTATAAACTCTTTTTACTACAAAACCCACATGTTCCTTTTACCTAGCCTAATATATGAAGTTGAGAAACAAATCTATATCAAAGAGAGAGATCCCTCTCTGAGTCTTGGAGGGCTAGATCCAAGACTCGAAGTGGTTTTGATTTTGCCTCTGTAACTGCCTCTCAGCCTTGGGCAAATTACAGAGTGCTAACAGAATGGCGACTCCACTGGGGAACTTTTCCCAGTAGTACTTTCAAGCTCCAACTCTTACCACTGATGGTGGACAGTGACCAGACACAAGAAGGTTGAGATCATTCACCTGGCGACTCCAAACAGCTCCAGACAGTGCC
>SNQJ01S0013840.1:204002-247956 GCA_010110895.2 Picea sitchensis
ATATAAATTCTAAGTTAAGTCTCAAAGGTCAAAGCTATAGGTCTGAAAATTTGTCACAGAAGCATAAACAAAAGCCATAAAGGAAACCCCTAAGAGATAAACTAATTAAGAAATCCAAGAGTAACCAAAAGAATCCCAAGAAGAAAAAATAAAATCTTTGTTTTCTTTTTATGTTTAATACTTTAATAACCTTATATAGCCAAGAAGAAGTTTTAGGAACAAAATCCCCAAAAAGACCCCTAAAAAAGCCAAAACATGGCTTAAAAGGGATGAAAAAACAAGCAGAAAAAATCACTTTTCAGGAGGCATACCCCACTTTTATCATTGTAGGGAGGATATATAAGATTATGTGTGATCCTTATCCTTTTATAGGGATCATATTAATGTTCCCTAAAATTCTACAATATATGTATATTACCCACAATTCCAAAAAACACTTAAGCAGTTCCACTCCTTACAAACCGAACCTTTGACCTCCCGGTGTTGGATCGTTTGAATTACTGAGTCGGAGTGACTCCTTGGGTCCCTATGGTCACCCGAAACTATTCTACCCACACATGCAGGTCTCTTCTGTAAATGACCACGGCTGTGACCGTGGGTCTATCTCTTCGCAGTTTGGACTTCGGGGATATCCCAAATCCTTCCCTTGACTTTTCCCGAAGTGCTTGTCTTCGAGCTTCTAAACTCTCTCCACGCGTCTCTTTAGATTCGTCAGCCCCACTATGGTTTGGACTTTGTGGCCTCACGAAACTCTAGGCCTTCTACCCATAAACCTCTGATCTTTTGATTCCCGAACTCTGAAATCCATTGCCATGTGCTCTTCCACGATCAATGGTCAAGATTGAATCATGACTTCAGACTTCACGACTCTGCTTTCGTCAAGTCCTCGAACTTTCTGAGCTCTGAATTTTAGAAACACTCCATGACTATCCTCCTCATAGCTTTACCATATCTAATGGTCTGGAATTGTTCGCCTCCGTCCGAGAACAAATCTCGTTCACTAAATTTTAGTGAAGACTTCAGGAACTTCTTTCTTTGAAGATTTCCATTGCTCTCCCTCCTAAGCTTTAACTTCCTCGGGTTCCTCTGAACACTGCCTTCGAAACTTAGTCGAAATTTCTATTTGTGGACACCTTGCAACGGATTTTCATTTACAACTCAAATCCTTCGTTTGGATGGATTTGAACTGCTTGCGACTGTTCTCCAACCACTTATGTATATCGTGACTGAAATCATGCTACTCCTTCTAGGATTTCGAGTATGAGAACTCCCTCACACACTCCTTGCAGACGTCAATGCACTCCTTACACACATACAAGTTCTCGTTATCTCTTTTGAGCTTCAAGTCGAAATAGACTCAATCACGTACTCCTTGCAGACACTATGCACACCTTGCACTCTCTCAAAGAAGAAAAACAATTGGAACCTGTTCACTCTTCACAATGACTCATACATTTAACAATGCAAATTCGGTCATGGATTTAAGAACAAGAAATAACAGAGAATTCAAAAATAAGAGAGAGTCTACCATTCATTCAGAAAGATAGACACATAACAACACACATTTGGGACAATATATTCCTTTGTTATATTCATCCAACTAAAACTTACATACATTCATACAACATTTATCTATATCTCCCAAATCTTAGCTTACAATGGAAATCTACACGTTAGATTTAGCAAGGACTGATTATCTCTCTCCTATCAACAACCTCTTCCCTACAACAATACAAATATTTAATAAAGGGACTCTCTTGAGTTCTTCCCTCTAACTACTTTATGATATCCTATCGGAATTGAATGCTATCAACTACTTCACATCTATTACAATAAATATCAAGTCAGACAGATAAGAGCGCAAGCTCCAAATCTGTACTGCGATCTGATTCATAAAACAAAATACATTCCCCATCAATATTATGTGATGGCTCTACCTCTAATCATTAAATATGTTCATAACTCAAAATAAATTGTCAGATATTACATTAATACACTGATCTTTGAAATTCAAAATATTTCAAAATATGCACTAATGCGCCTAGCTGTCTTCCATGCTTGTCCTTTGTTGGCGATGCTCCTACATCATACTCCCTTTGCTGAAAATTCATGGAATCCTATCCATGAGCTCCTGCACCAATATTCCATGCTTCTGGATCTCTGCTTCACCAACCCAACTGACATCTTCTACTGGTTGTCCTTTCCACTTTACCAAGTATTCAAAATATGTCTTCCTTCTGGTCTTCTTACCAACTCATCGATCCATGATATTTTCCATCTGCGAATTCTCTGCTACAGACATCTATTTCTCCCACTAGATCCTCCTTTGATCTTCAGATCCTTCGACTCCATCCTTTCTGTAAGGATACAGGTCTACAATGTTGAATATGGGTGATATTCCCACATCTTCTGGTATCTCTAACTCATAAGCATTCTCGCCAAACCTCCTCAGTATTTTACACGGACTTATATTTTTCAACTTTATCTTATTGTATGTTCCCCTCAGGAATCTTTCCTTCCTTAGATGTGTTAGAACCTGATCTCCAATTTCAAATTCAAATTTCCTCCTGTGTTGATCAACTCTGCGCTTGTATTCACTGCTACTCTTCTTCAATTGCTCCTTGTTATGATTGTGAAGTTTCTGCATATATGCAGCGAAGTCTTCAACTCTCGTGCTCCTGAATTCCCTCTAATTTAGGTATCTTAACTCCAAAACTCCTCTCGGATTCATTTCAAACAGGATTTGAAATGGACGTTTCCCAGTGCTTCTTTTCACTGAGTCATTATATGAAAACTCTGCTTGTGATAGAATCTGATCCCATTGACTATGGTGTTCAGTGACCAAACTCCTCATCAAATATCCTAAACTTCTATTCACCACCTCGGTATGTTCATCTTTTTATGGATGATATGTATAACTAAGAGATAGCTCTGTCCCTAAACTTTTCCACAACATCCTCCAGAACTGACCAACAAATTTGGTATCCATGTCTAAAACTATACTCCTGGCAATCCATGGAGTCTCACAACCTCTTTGAAAAACAAATTTGTAACATGCATTGCATCATTGGTCTTCTGGCATGGGATAAAGTGTGCCATCTTCGAAAATCTATCCACCACCATAGATATGGAATCACTTCCTCTCTATGTCCTTGGAAATACCAACACAAAATCCATGCTTATTGCATCCCAAGGCCTCTTTGGAATAGGCAATGGCTGATACAATCTAGTATTTTTTTTCTTCCCCTTGGCATATTGACAAATCTTACAATTGTTCACAAATCTCTTCACCTCTGCTCTCATACCTGGCCAATAATATGAACCTGTTAATTGGGCAAATGTTTTTTCATGACCAAAATGTCTGTCTAGACCTCCGCTATGCTTTTCCTTTAGCAAATTCTCCCTCATCGAGCATCTTGGTATGCACAACTAGCATCCTTTGAGAATCAACCCATCCTGAATCATATATTCGGTCCATTGGCTTCTGTCTCTGAGCACAGTATTCACACATGCTTCATATTCCTCTCCAAAATCTGGATCCCAGTGGTACATTTCCTTAAGGTGGTCAAACCCCAAGGTCTTGACTTGAAATTTCTACAAAATCAAAATTCTCCTACTCAATGCATCAACAACCTCGTTAGAATTCCCATAAATATGGTTAATGACAAAAGTGAAATTTTGCAAAAACTTTATCCACTTAGCATGTCTCTGGTTTAACTTCTCTTGTCTGGTTATGAATTTCAAAGCGTGATTATCACTATACAAAACAAATTCCTTTGGTACGAGATAGTGCCTCCATTTCTTGAAGGCTTGAATTAAGGCATAGAACTCCTTGTCGTATGTGGAGTACTTATTTTTATCTTCATTCATCTTCTCACTGAAATATGCAACAGGTTTGTTGTCTTGACTTAAGACCACTCCAGTTGCAACTCCACTCACATCACATCTTACCTAAAATGTCTTTCCGAAATACGGTAAAACTAGAATCGAATTTTCCGTTATTTTCTCCTTCAATATGTTGAAGCTCTTCTCAGCCTCTTCTGTCCATTTGAAAGACTTGTGTCTTTTCTTCACTGTATCCATCATCTGAGCACTAATCCCACTAAAATTTATGATGAAATTTTCATAAAAACATTTTAATCCATGGAAGCTTCTTACCTCGAAGATATTCTTTGGTGACAACCATTCTCTGATTGCTTTCACCTTTTAGGGATCCATATTCAGCTCATTCGAAGAAATGAAAAAACCCAAGTAAATGAGTTATGTTTTCATGAAAGAGGACTTTTTCATATTAATCAACAGCTCCTCTCATTGCAACCTCCTCATCAACAATGTCAAATGTCTCAAGTGCTCCTCCTTAGTCTTTCTAAATACCATTATATCATCTAGATATACAATCACGAACTTACCAATGAAATCTTTTAATACTTCATTCATCAGTCTCATAAAAGTACTCAGGGCATTCGTTAAGACAAATGACATAACAAGCCATTCATACAACGCCTCATTCATCTTGAATGTTGTTTTCCACTCATCACCTTCCCTCATCCTTATCTGGTGATATCCACTTTTCAAATCTATTTTTGAAAAATAGCTAGCCCCACTCAAGCAATCCATCAAGTCATCCATCCTTGGTAATGGATATATGTATCTAATGCTGATCTTATTTATGGCCCGCGAGTCCATACACATTCTCCATCCTCCATCCTTCTTCGAACTTAATACAGTTGGCACCGCACATGGACTCAATATTTCTCTGACCAATCCCTTGTCTAACAAATCTTGAACCTGTCTCTTCACTTCCTCATTCTCTTTAGGTGTCAACCTGTACACTGCTTTATTCGGCAGGCTTCCTCCTAGTATTAAGTTAATGTGATGGTTGATTCTTCTGATAGGTGGCAACGATTTTGGAAACTCATCCACTACAATGTCAAAAAAATTCTCTAACAGTTCCAGAACTTCCTCAGGAAAATATTCCATTGAATTACTGGTAAGGATAACCCTCGTCTTCCTCACTACAACAAACTGCATCTCTTGTTCCTTCTTTACTTCATTCAGGAGTTCCTTCCCACTCATGAGAAGTATGCTCATGTTGGCTTCATCCTTCACCTTCTTTTCCTCAATTGGCAGCAACATGTTCTACCATTTTTCTCTAAGGTGTATGTATTCTTCCTCCCATCATGAATAACATTCCTGTCATAGTGCCACGGTCTTCCCAACAAAACATGGAATACATCCATGGGAATTACATCACATATAATCTCATCTCTATATCCTCCTATTTTAAATTCAACCACGAATTGTTGAGTGATTGTTACCTGATGAACTTTCTGCAACCATGAGACCTTATACAA
Source organism: Picea sitchensis (assembly GCA_010110895.2). Classification (NCBI taxonomy): domain Eukaryota; kingdom Viridiplantae; phylum Streptophyta; class Pinopsida; order Pinales; family Pinaceae; genus Picea; species Picea sitchensis. The sequence continues at coordinate 209,357 of SNQJ01S0013840.1, forward strand.
TGTTGGATGTGCAGTCATCTCCAACTCCAAATTATCCACCATCTCCATGGATACTAAGTTGTCAAATCTTTGTCCTTCATTTTGCAAGTTGTCCTGAACAAATTGTTCCTTTGTGTTGGCTTTTCATTTTCTGGCTCCTGCTTCAAAAGAACCTTCTTCATCATCAAGGATTTCCCATCCTCTACACCTTATACCTCAACATCTCTCTTATGCGCTTCTGAAATGTGATCTTCCCCTCCTTTCTTCCTCTCGGGACAATCCCAAGACATATGTCATGTTTTTCCATAGGCATAACACCTTACCTCTCCTCCTCTGCCTCTTCCTCTTCCTTTGGGAAAAGAACTTCTACCACCACTCTACCTTCCTCGGGAACTTCCTCCTCTCTGAGAGTGACTATACAGTTTCTCCGCTTCGTCTTTGGGCTTCTGTACTTTATCCTAGGCAACTCTTTTGCCTTTTTTCAAACTTCAATCTCTGTTTTGTTGACTCTGCTTCCTGGCCAACTTCTCTTCTTCCTTCAGTGCCATTTGGTATGCGTCCTCGAGTATCCTGACTGTCATCGTGTTGATTTCATCCTAGATATCATATCTTAGGCCATTAATGTATCTGGAAACTTTCTCTTCGTCTCTCTCTCTCTATCCAGCTCTAATGTTCAACTTGCAGAACTCTTCGATGTACTCCTTCATAGTCAATACTCTCTATCTCAGGTTTTTCATCCTCCTGAATAGACTTATCTGGTAATCCTTGGGTATGAATTTCACCTTAAGCTTGGCTACCATTCGATCCCAAATCTTGATCTTTTGTTTTCCTTTGCTCCTCCTGTCAGACTTCAGTTCATCCCACCATAGTGTTGCATCTCCTTTCAACCTATTAACAACATGTCTTACCTTTTTCTCCTCTTTGGCATCCTCATAGTCGAAATAATTTTCCATTGCTTGTATCCAGTCAATCAATTCTTCTATGTTTAAATTTCATTCATACATAGGGATATCAATATTCGCTTTGGCACCCAATTTGACAACCGCTTTCAACAAGCGTTATTCTGCAGCATCCTCAGCTACAGCTTCTTCGACTTCTAATTATTCATTTTCTTCCTCACCAATGTCTCCAGCATCAAATTATATCCTTTGTGATGTCTCCATGGCATCCAACCTTGCACGTAACTCCCTCATCTCCCTTTCCATAGCTCTATTGGCTACAGGTGGCTCTGCGCATCTTCTAGGTGGCATTGTGTTGATGCTCCCGATACCTCTCATCGATATCAGTTTTCTCCTCTTCCTACAGAAGTCACTTATGTACTCACTCTGATACCACTTATAATGTAGACCCCCTTCCCTCCAAAGGGATTCTCGACCTCCCGGTCTTGGATTGTTTGAATTACTGAGTTGGAGTGACTCCTTGGGTCCCTACAGGCACCCAAAACTATTATACTCACACATGCAAGTCTCTTCTGCAAATGACCATGGCTGTGACTGTGGGTCTATCTCTTAGCAGTTCAGACTTCGAGGATATCCTAAATCCTTCCCTCATCTTTTCCCTAAGTGCTTGTCTCCGAGCTTCCAAACTCTCGCCATGCATCTCGTTAGATTCATCGGCCCCACTATGGTTAAGACTTCACGACCTCATGAAACTCTAGGCCTTCCGCCCACAAACCTTCGATCTTTCGATTCCTGAACTCTAAAATCCGTTGCCACATTCTCTTCTGTGATCAACAATCAAGATTGAATCGCAACTTCATACTTCGCAACTCTACTTTCGTCAAGTCCTCAAACTTTCCAAACTCCAAATTACTGAAACACTCCACGACTATCCTCCTCGTAGATTTACTAGATCTAATGGTCTAGAATCATTCGCCTCCCTCCAAGAACAAATCTCATTCACTGACTTTCAGTGAAGAATTTAGGAACTTCATTCCTTGAATATTTCCACCGCTCTCCCTCTTGATCTTTAACTTCCTCGGGTTCCTTTGAACACTTCCTTCGACACTTAGTCAAAATCTTGATCTATGCACACCTTGCAACAAATTTTAATTTACAACTCAACTCCTCTATTTGGATGGCTTCGCACTCCTTGCGACTGTTCTCCAACTGCTTCTGTATCCCATGACTAAAATCACGCTACTCCCTCTAGGATTTCGAGTCTAAAAAATTTTTCACACACTCCTTGCGAACGTTAATGCACTCCTTGCACACATACAAGTTCGCATTATCTCTTCTAAGCTTCAAGTCGAAACAGACTCGATCACACACTCATGGAAACTATGTGCACCTTGCACTTGTTCAAAGAAGAAAAACAATTGAAACATGTCCACGCTTCAAAGTGACTCATACATTTAACAATGCAAATGCAGTCATGGATTTAAGAACAATAAATAACAGAGAATTCAAAAATAATAGAGAGTATACCATTCATTCATACAGATAGACACATAACAACACGAATTTGGGACAATATATTCCTCTGTTATATTCATCCAACTGAAACTTACATACATTCATACAATAGTTCTCTATATCTCCCAGATCTTAGCTTACAATGGCAATCTAGACATTAGATTCAGCAGCTACTTATTATCTCTCTCCTATCAGAAGCCTCTTCTCTACAACAATACAAAGCTTTATATGAATGGACTCTCTTGAGTTCTTCCCTCTAACTAATTTATGCTATCCTATCATAATTGAATGCTATCAAATACTTCACATCTATTAAAATAAATATCGAGTTAGATAGATAAGAGTGCAAGTTCCAAATCTATAATGTGATCTGATTCATAAAACAAAATACATTCCCCATCAATCTTATGCGATGGATCTGCCTCCGATCATTAAATATGTTCATAACTCAAAAAGTTTTGTCAGATATTACATTAATACACTGATCTTTGAAATTCAAAATATTTCAAAATATGCACTAGTGTGCCCAGTTGTCTTCCACTCTTGTGCTTTGTTGGTGATGCTCCTACAACAACCTGCAAAAAAATCAAATATATAATACAAAAGGGGGTAATTATATAATAACTAACTCTCGTAAAAATGATAATTAAAGTGATTGCATCAATTAGTGTTCTAATAAATTAGATGTTCAAAAATAAACATCATGCATTAAAACACAAGTAACTCATGGGAAAGAGGTCTCTTTATTATTAGACAATAATATAGAGGTAGTTACCACATGCACCTACTGTGGCACTCCTTTAAGACCGGACTCTAGGTCCCTCCACCCAAGCCATTAATTATAGGTAGCACCTCCTACTTCAATGCTCTTGTTGGCCCAAATAAAATAAATGGGATACTTATTGGCTATATGTATAGAGCAATGAAAGGTTATAAATACGGGTTTCTAGGTTTGAGGAAATGAATCAGTAATACGGGAATAAGGGTTTGTAGACAGGGAAAGAAATTGTCAACATTATGTTGCTTCAAGTATGATTCTTATTCTCATATATCCTTATGATTATTTATACCTTCTCCAAGTGGTTGGAGTGGTTACAAAAAGTTGAGTATGGGAAACAGGGGGTCAGGAATCAAGTGAACCTATGAACCCCACCAAAAAATGCAAAACATCATTTTTTTTAGAAAAATAAAGGTGTATGTGCTCTGTGGTGGAGAAACACATGTATGTACGTGCCTTTTAGTAGAGAAACACATTTATATGTTCAAAAATAGTATTTTTTGAAGAATCGGGAGGAGGAAAGGGGAATTAATGTCTACAAGTGGGAAAGGGAAAGGCCAAACAAGTAATCAATGCATATGTGGTAGAAATTGATACTATAACTCCTAGACCTCTTCTTCTTTGTCTCAGGGGGATTATAAAATAACTCTTTTATGCCAGGGAGGAATTTCATAGCTCCTGGACATGGAGGAATTTCATAGCTTCTAGACATCAATTGTAACATGCCATATTACAACAATCAATTGTACAAGTGGGGATGCAAAATTCCTTCCCAACGTCAAAGAGATATTTTATAATCACCCCAAGGAAAAGAAGAGGTGGTTAAGGTACTATATTTACAAGAAAATTGTGTGAGTTATTATGGCTATAGGGATGACAAGAATGATATCTTGGAAACATTCGAGCAACCTGTGGAGGAGGTGATGCAAGTCAGAGCTATAAGGGAGTCACACAGGATCGAGTCTATCAAGATGAAGGCCAAGTTGATGCTTAAGAGCAGGGAAGTTACTTCTATTAAGTGAATATTGTTAAAGTTAGATGAGGATGTGATAGAAGAAATGTGAGAGAAGGACAAGGGAAATCGATAGCAGAGAGAGATAGATTTTGTTTTCCATGTTCCCCTTCCATATGAGAAAGAGATGAGTGCATTGTTGTGGAGAATAAGAAACATGAGCTACTTAGTAAATACATGATTGATGATCTCATGGAGGAGTAGATTGAGGCTAAAGAAATGCTTTATATTCAACTATAAGGTATGTTGGTGAAGCTTATGGATCATCAGTGTTTTTTTCAAATGTGCTTCTTAACTTCTATTAATTATACAATATGGGCCTTATTTCATTGTTGAGGTTGAAAAACTATTATAATTAAGATATCCTCAAGGGTTCAATTCTTGTTGAAGAGGAAAAGTGACACTGTGAATGTTGGATTGTAGAGATTGGTGGTCCTAATTATTCCAAAGTAGGGACCAATGAAAGACTTATAAGGGAACAAATTTGATGTTTTAGTACCATCGATAAGGGCCCTGGTTACAAATACTTTGGGACTGTGAAATTCCACCCTGATGTCAAAGAGATATTCAATAAGCCCCCCCGAGGAGAAGAAGATGAAGTATGGGTATGAGATTTACAAGCGAATTGATGCCAATTATTATGGCCATATGAATGATGAGGAAGATATCTTGGAGAAATTTTAATGGCATATAGAGGAGGAGATGTGAGCTAGAGCATTGAGGGAGTGGCAGAGGATCAATTCTTTACACTAAATTAGGAGAGGCATCGAAGAGTGACCTTTGTTTTTTCCTCCGCAAAACAAAACCTCTACAAAAATTAACTATGGAGTTTTGTATTTGTAATTCATCAATTAATTTATTTTTCTTTTGGTCTCCCACTCATGTACAAAGTTGTATGTGTCGACATGCTAGTAATACTACTACTCTTTTTCCTGCACTTGTCGTTGTTGTCTCTAATTCACATACAATTCTTTTTAGACACACACACACACACACACACATTGGTGTGAGTATTATCCAAACTTAATGAAATTGTGGAAAATTGTTCTTACTCTTCTGCACTACAAGTTGTGAAAGAGGATTCTCTAAGTTAAATTGTATCAAAAATGATGATAGATCTATAGTTTTCCTATTTAGACACTTTGATGTTTTTATATATTACCAACTTAGAGATTGCATGAAGTAGATTGGAACACAATTTATGAAAATTGGATAGGGATGAAAATTTTAGGTTGTTATATTCTTTGCACAGTTAATCGACTAACTAGTTGAGGTGGATCGACTAGGTGAATGTTTGAATGATGGTTGAGTCAAGTTGATGATTGATGGTTGGGTTAAGTTGGAGGTTTTTTCAATAGGTAGAGTTGACTGGAGGTTGATATAATTCTGAGAGGTGATTGAATGAATGGTCAACCAATAGTTGACAAGGATACTGACTAGAAGTCTATACCAACATCACTGACTAGAGTTTGATTGCCTGAGATTTTTGGGATTGCATAAATGAGCATTTGTCTATGGTAGAGGTCATGTAGACATAAGAAAGATTGGTTGTAGGGTTTTCCTTGCATCTGAGCTAGAGAGTATGATGATGATTGTTTCTTAGGTGTAGACAAAGGTTAGTCATGTAACTCTTTATTCTTTGAAGGAATAAGACAAAAAGAGAGTGGCAGTCACTAAAGGAATGTTATTTTTCTCGGTTAAAGGTTTTGAAGGTAAATATCTATTTAACAATGTGTGATTGCCATTATTTATTTTCTAGTTAATTCAGTCTTCTTTTTCTTAGTTGGTTTAGTGTGAATCAATGTCTCTACAATTTGTATTAGAATGTGTTTTTTTTCTTTGTATGAGTCATAACAGAGAAATATTAAGTATATCTTGGATCTAAGAAGATATGAAGAAGAGTATATCTTGGTCAATAAGTTCTTGGATCTATACTGAACCTAGATCCAGTGGGAGTTGTAAGGTAGTGATCTAAATTGTGCTTGGAAGAATTACAAGCAGTTCAAGGTTAGGAATAGATAAATTTAATGGATAGAATTTTGATCTTGGGAAGATTAAAATGGAAGAATGGGAGAAAATCGAAAGAAAGGCAAGGAGTATGATTGAACTTTGTCTTGTATATTTGGTATTGTTAAATCTCTCAGGAGAAGACAACACAAATAAACTATGGGAAATGTTGGGAAGCTTATACTAGTTAAAATATCTGGTAAATAAGATATTCCTTTAGAAGAAACTGTATCTTTTTAGGATGGGTGATGGGAGATTAGTAATAGAGCACCTAAATTCATTCAATATTGTAATAATTCGACTATTGTCTGTGGATATTAAAATCATTGAGGAGGAGAAATGCATCAGTTTGTTGTGTTCTTTGCGAGATTCATGGGATAACTTAGTTGTGGCTATTTGGATCAATTTGACTGCATTAATGCTTGAATATGTTGTTGAATCCATTTTGTTAGAAGAATGAGCCATAAGAACATGGAAGGATCAACCAAGGATGTCTTGATGGTGACAGGTCGACCGATTGACAGAGTTAAAGGAAGATTCTTCAATCAACAGTCTAATTTTGTAGTATTCCAAATATAAATAGTATGCAGAAAATAAATATTTTAGCACGTAATGGTGAAACAACAATGATATAACCATAACAATACCAAAATAATACCATAATAACATGAAAAAGTGCACCTTTATTAATAATATCAATTTGCACTTGCCTCGTCGATGGGGAAACCTCCAGTAGAGAAGAGCTATAGTACAATAATCTCCAAGAAAAAACTTCTCATATCCTCTACTCCTATTTATACTAAATCTATCTATCCAAAAGAACAATCTAGAGGAAGGTGCTTCTAGAAGCATAAGCTTCTATTAGTTCTTCTTACATTTGAATTATTCTTCCTTATTGCTAGGCCTTATTCATATTGGCATTTATTACATGGAATTATATTGTTCTACCTACATGAGGGGTTAGGGAGGTTAGGTCCCTAACATGCCCTCCCCCTTGAAGAAAAACCTTTTCCTCGAGGCTTAAGATGAGGAAATTGTTGTAGAATGGTGTTCAGCTCCCAGGTGGCATCTCTTGGAGTTGTATCTTTCCATTGGACTAACACTTCTTTGATGGTGCATTGATGGAGATGACGCTCTCGTTGGTCCAAGACTTCTTGTTTCTACAACCAAATGGAACCTTCTTCATCCAACTCAGGGAGACTGGTTTGATTTTGGAACTTAGTTCCAATAACCTTCTTTAAGCAGGAGACATGAAAAACATGATGGAGCTTCAACTGACTGGGTAGAGCTAACTGATAGGACATCGATCCCATGCACTTGAGCATTGTATAAGGACCATAAAATTTGGGAGAAATTTTTTGACAGTGTTAATCTTTGAGTGAAGTTTTCTTATGAGGTTTTAGTTGAAGAAAAATGTAACGTACCCAGCCACCCACAGGATGGGTACATTACATAATGGTATCAGAGCTTCAGGTTGAAACACTAGATTGGTATGGGCCAAAACTATTGGACATGGTATTATCCTTAAGAATGAATACGTCCTCGGGATCTTAAAGCTCACGAGTGATAGCATGTAGAGATCGCGAAGAATCCTAAGTGTAGTGTAGCCAAATATCCTTTGTAAAGGATCATAGAATCGTGATCATTCCCTTTTGAATTTGGAAGCAATCACAACTGTTGAATCAGGGAGTTATGGATCATTAGATCAACATTCAGGTGGACAAGCACCGTTGGATAGAGGTGAAATCAGGGGCTGGGTGGGATTAAGTCCCAACCATCAGATCAAGTTGACTGATCCTCAATTTTTTATCGAAGCCAAGAAGGATATGGAGACTCTAGAACTTCACCACTTTGGTGATTATGGGAGGCAAGGAATAAGCATGAAAAATGTTAAAGTCACGAATTCTCGTTGGTCGTATGATCTGATAGGAGGCTCAGGTGAAATATCATTCATTGGTCAAGGTCATCCGACGTTGATCACTTCAGGAATTTAATTACGGGAGAATCGAACCATTTTAGAATTGCTATAACTTGGAGTCCCAGAGTGATGAAGTCTCGAATTCCCAACGACTGTTAGATCGAGGGAAGGAATTTGGGAGTAATGCTTACCATCATATCTAGAAATGGGGGAAGGATAGAGTAAGTGGAGATGATAACCTATGGTAAGAGTTCATCACCACTTTATGGCCGCTTTGATATGTGTAACTCCATGGAAATTTGAACAACTTCAAAGTTTTAAACTGGAGTCCTAGAGGCCCGAAGTCCTGAAATCTCACTAACTGTTAGATCGAGCGAAGAATTTGGAAATAATGTAGGCTGCCATATCTGGAGCAGAGAATGTGGATCATCTATTGGGTTAATGACATGTCTTATGTCATGTGGCAGGGGTGCCATGTGGGGACACGTGTCACCCAGATTTAGTACCTTTTGGACCCCAACCAGTTCATTTTTTAGTGACATGTGGTGCACATGCCATGCATCCACATCACCATAGGTGACATCAACATGCCATGTCATCTCTAGGAGTATGGCATCCAGGGGTGTCCAACATCTCTACCAGCGAAAGTGTCGAAGACCGAAGTCACAAATTCACATAGACCATCGATCTAATATCCCTTCAATACCTTTCTTAATTGTTAGATCCAACAGCAGAAAGATGGCATAAGAACTTCAACAAATATCACTCTGAGGGAGTTGAATGAGTCGGGAGTTGAAATTTCCTAGAGTCCTAGAGTGTCGAAGTCCCATAGTGAATAAGGACCATCCATATGACACTTGATTAAGTCATGGTCGTTGAATCAACTAGTGGAAGGATAGCATAAGTAGAGGAGTTAATCGATGGTAAAAGGTCATCATCACTTTATGACTTCTTCAGCAGGTATCACTCGGGGGAATTTGAACAAATCGAGAGTTGTAATTTCCTAGAGTCTCATAGTAGTGAATTCACGCAGTCCATTTATCTAAGACCCTCTGGAATTTCTCGTGACCATCTGATTTAACAGTGGAAGGATAGGGTAAGATCTTGGACGAGTATCACTCTGGGGGAGTTGAGAAAATTGGGAGTTATAATATCTCGAAGCCCTGAATTGATTAAGGGTATCCATCTCAACATCTAATTAAGTTGTGACCATCGATCTCATTGAAGCCTCTAGATGAGCCAAAATCGTCTATTCAATCGGAGATCAAATCTTAATCGTATGATCTACCAGTGGAGTTAATATAAGTGTTCGATGAAGTTTACTTCGGGAGAGTTGGAAGATTGAAATGGGAGAATAGTCAAAGGAAAAATTCTAGAGGACTTGGTTCGAGGGCCAGTCTTATGATAAGGTAAAGGGGTTGAGGCAGGAAGGGCCTATAAGAAACTAATCCCTCAGACATTTGTGAACAAGCTCTCATGTAGAAGAATAAAGAGGAAGGTGCTAAAGAGTGAATAATCCCATGGTTTCGAGCCATGTTCATACGGAAAGTGGGTTGAAGGAAGATCTTGTGTTGAATTCAATTTTTTTACCAGTTAAAGGAGTTGTGGAATATTTTGACAAGATCCTATTACAAAACAAAAGAAAAGGGGTTGAAAGTGCTTTTTTGGGGGAATCCATAAATTTCAGATCAAATATCGAATTGGGGCAAGATTATAGTCATTGGAAAGATGATTCATAGGAGAATAACATGGAATTGTTATAATATGGAGAATGATATATATTTATTCATGAATTGAAAAGAAAAAGGACTTATAGCATTGTTTGGAAAAAATAATTATAATATGCATAATTCTAACAAAGTGGTTGCTTACACATTTTGCAAAATTAGGGGGTCTAAACATATCAATTGAGTATAAAAATGTAGATTCAAGAAATGGAATAAGGAGAGGGATCTTCCAGCCATGATAAAGAGGCCAAAGGTCAAAATATCAATGTTGGTAATGCAAAGACAAAATTCAACGGACACAAGGGCAGAGGGGAGAAAGAAACATTGATAGAGACTATGAGAAGCCTGAAAATAGAAGTGTAGAGTTACAAAGAAGACAATGAGAGACTGATAAGAGAAAAAAATCAGATAAATTCTCAAGTGATGCAAAGATTAAATCAATTGTAGAGGAAAACGAACAATGGATCAAACTCAAAGAAGGAGGAATATGGAGGATTCCATGAAATAAGAGATGACCGAAGAAGAGTTGGTTATTCAAGAAGAGCTAGAAAAAATCATAGACATCACTCACCTCCCTACTCAGTAAGGAAATTTCATGCATCTAAAGATTTCATATGTAGTCCAAAGGTGTCTCTTGTTAGGCACCAAAGAAGAAGACATGAATTGGAAAATTTGCAAGGAGAGTTGAGGAAGCTTAATCCACCATCCTTTGATGGTGAAAGAGAAAGGAAAGATGATGTTGAATCATGGTATCTTGGACTCAGGAGGTATTTTCAATTGCATAACTACTCATCAAACCTAGAAGCCAGAATTGCCACATACCATTTATGCGGGAAAGTTGTTATGTGGTGGGATCAATTGAAGCAAGTTGAGAATATTAATGAGAGTAGTATCACTTGGAAGAAATTCAAGAAACATTTTCAAAAGAAGTACCTTTTAGAGAACTTATATGACAAGAAAATGCAGGATTTATTTGAACTCAGGCTCGAAAGCATGACCATGGCAGAGTATGAAAAGAAGTTTGTGGGGATGCTAAAGAATGTGGGGTTTACAAAATATGAGAAGGTGAAATTACAGAGGTTTTTGAGTGGATTTCCATCCATTTATAAAGATAAGATTCAATATGATGAACCTAGGAAGTTGAATGAGACCATTAGGAAGGCTAAGTTCATGTATGAGCAAGGAAAGGACAAAGAGTCCTTGCAAAAATCTTGGAAGGATAAGAAGAAGGAGAATTTTGATCAGAGAAAGAAAGGATTCAAACCTCCTTTCAAAAGAAATAGCCTAAATAAAAATCAGCCAGACCAGTATGATAAGGATGAATCCAAGAGAGAAGACTCCTTGGGAAAAATGGGAAGACCACTAATCCAATGTTGAGGATGCAAAAAAGATCACATGTACAAGGATTTCCCTCACATAAAGGACAAAGTGAATACCATGCACAACATCCAAGAGGCTACCACAGTAGAATACATGGGAAGAATATATCCAGTAGAATACATGGGAAGAATATATGCAGCCTTAGATGATCAACAAGCAGAGTACCAATCCAATATGATTGATGATCTGAAATTGAAAGAAGACTTGTCTCTTTTTAAACTGCAAGTGTAAAAATGATATGTGTTTGGGTAATTGGATCAAGTTACTAACACATAATTTTAATGAGTTTTTACTTAATCATGCGTATCATATCAGACATATAAAAACCATCAAAAATGAACACATAACACAACAAATGATAAAAGAGTTCACCCTTCTCTTGGGATAAATCTCCTAGTCCCACTTCCCTTGGATCATTTTCATTATTCTTAAAAAGTGATTTTACAATGCTCAAAATACAAAATAGATCGCTCTGATGTCTCTAGAATGTCCAAAAACCCCTAGCTGGGATTTTTCGGCACCTGGTTTGGCCAAAAAATGAAGAAATTACACCTCCTGACAGGTTTCCCCTTCAAGCTTGTTGTACCTGCTCGCCAAATTGCACCCTCTATCAGATTGAATCGACCTCTGTGTGTGTTCTATGCGAAAACCCATCACAGGCAATGATTCCCACAAAATGGGAAAAATTATAGGACCGTTTGCATCGACCCCCAAACCTTGACAGAGAACTCAGTCGTATGGCCCCATGTGGCCAACGACCTAAAAGTTTGTGTGCGTCATCAGCTAGCTCCTCCGAGCTAAGGTTTGTGGTTGTATGGTAGTATTTCATTTGACCGGGGCTATGCATTTTCTACGCCACTGGTTGTATGGTGTGGTCACATTGTATTAACTGGGAGGATACACATTGCAAACCCTGCACGAAAGGTTATGAAATGTGGTCATGTGTTATGTGGTAAGAACTGAGGGTTGGGGCCTAGCCCCGATCCTTTACTCCACTGACCAAACCTTAACTCCAATTCAAATATTTAAATCATACTATATGGTTAAGAAACACCTGTAGGAGGGTTGGTAGCCCGGCCTATGTTAGAGCTCTACCAACCTTGGAGGTCCCAGGTTCAACCCCCACTGACTCCATTACATTTAGACTTGTAAACCAATGATGAGGTGCCACGTGGTGGACCTGGCTGGGCCACGTGGCACCATACCACTTGTCAAAATAATGACACATGTCAACATTGGATTTGTCCACTTGTCGGCCATCGAGCCTGCCCTGTTAGCATGCCAACTCATCACTACCACGTCACCTGCCACATGTGTGTTTGTACCCTACCACATCAGCATTGTATGGTCATATATATTGTACATTCATCTTCCACATCATCACTATATGGACTGTATAGTGAACAAAATTTTGCATGTTTGTAAAAATGAACAGAACATGATATCTTGCTCATACAAGGTCCGTTTGAACCCAATGAAGTTGCATTGGGATTGTGAGGACTAGGCCTACGCACGTGTCATTTTTGAATCAATTCCTAGAACTTTTATTTTTGAGCAAAATTTGATCCCTTGGATCACTCCTCCCCATTGGGAAGCTTTTGGACCTTTAAAAGACTACTTTTAGTCAATTTGAAGATGAGGGTACAATTCCCTCACCTTTCCAACCTCAATCCATCTAGCCTTGCTTGGATTAGTGCCTTTGAGACCAATATGAAGGTAATCAACATCCCCTCGCTTAGAAGACCTTGTCTTCCTATCAAGGATTGTATCTTCATGCAATTCTGAAAAACAATCTGGCGAGAAATCTTCAATTGATGGAATCTGAACATGCTCCATGAATGTCTTGGCCTTTTCAACATCATTATGACCATCAATAGCCACATCTTTCCCAAAGATAAAATCTAAAGGATATTTTGGAAAATAGCCAAAACATGCTACAAATGGTGGTGTCTAAGTCAATGAATGCTTAGCCTAGTTATAAGCATGTTGGAAGTAGTGTAGATGCTCATCCGAAAACTTAGGATGTTTTCTGTGCAAACTAGCCACCATCTTACCTACACCAAAATGGCCAACAACAAGAGAGGAATGTGTTTCCCTTACCATGTTGACTCTTTCACCCTGTGAAAAACATAGCTTGCCAAGATACAAAAGTTTACCATGCACATAGGAATCCAATTATTCAACTTGGTTAGTACAACACAAAGTTGCATAAACATTTTTGAAATCAGCATCTAAAGCATGTTGTTCCAAATAGCTCTCATGGATGATAAGATTATGCTTAAAAAATATTGAAGCACTAACAATAGGCCTAGGAAGCATATCATCAACTTTGTCATAAATGTCTTTCTTATACCTTATCACCAAGTGGAATACATAGCTTGTCAAGGCATGCAATGGATATTTCTTTTCTTTCAAAACTTTATTCCATGTATCTCTTTCAACAATCATATTTGTAGTCTTGTTCAAGGCTCTGAAATCTACCCACATACGCCAAATACCATCTTTATCTGGTACCAAACCAATTGGTGACCTTCATGGTGATGTGCTTGGTTTGATGACCTCTTTGTCAAGCAACTCTTGGACTTGATTTTTTGTTTTCAACATTCTCCATGACTAACATCCTACACATGTCAACGTCTGGAATAGGACCATCTTGTTGCAATAGAATCTCATGTTGGATACCCCTTTTAGGAGGAAATCCCCTTGGTTCCTAAAACATCTCAATACTTTCGTTAACAACCTCATATACATCAGATTGTAACTTTGCATCACATCCTTGGAAAAATTCTTCTTCATCATTGTATTTGGGTTTAATAATCAAAAGTACAAGGTTCTTACTAGCATTAACTAGTCTCTTCATTTGTCCATCATTTGTAAGTGACAAATTCATCTTCTTTGTATGTGCTCTAACAATGTACTCAACTCCATTTTTAAACAAATCATACTTGTTATCATGACAATGAAAGATGGCTCTCCTATCATATAAATATGGGCTTCCCAACACAATACCACAAATATCCAATGGAATAACATAAAGCTCTACCTCATCTATATAGTTTGTAGTGATGGAAAATCTAAGTTTAAACCTTCTTGTCACATGCAATTTTTCATTGTCACATATCCATCCTAGAGGGTAAGGTTTAGGATGTGGAGTAGTTTCCAAATTTAATTTATTGACAGTGTCTTCAGAAATGAGGTTTGCTTGTGATATCGTATCAAAGAGAGTATCTATATTGGTATGTTTTGAAATTACCCTTATGTGGAAAATCTCTATTCTTTCTTTTTCATGTTGAGTTACATTAAGGCTACTACTACTTGAAGAACTAGTCCTTGCAATAGAATTATTACCTTGAAAACCCATGGCTGTGATTTTTGTTTCATCTTCCGAATCAGATCCTAAATCTTGTTGTACAATTGCAACAATGTTTGGTTTCTCTTTATTGTTGAACTTTTTGGATCTCTTTTCAGGATGAAGTTTCCAACAATGGTCTTCATCATGGCCATCCTTTGAACAATGTTTACATGAGATTTTCTCTCTCTCTTTCTTGACTGAAGAATTTTTATTTCCATTTCCTTCAATATTCCTCTTTCCCTTCTCTCCATTATAAAAAGACTTATTGCTGCCCTCTTGAGGTTTAGTCCTTCCTCTTTCCTCTAAATGACTTCTCTGTAAACAAACTTCATCTAGATTTGAAGGATTAAACATAAGTATTGTATTCCTCAAGTATCTATGCGAACCTCCAATGTATTTGAGTAAAGTTTCTTGAGAATACAAATCTATACCCAAAACCAAATATCTTCTCCTAAATTCTTGAGTGAAGCTTTGCACATCTCTCCCTTTAGCTTTCCTAAAGTTTTACCAATCCATAATAGCTTTCTGCATGTATGCTAATGGATAAAATTGCCTTTTAATTGCAACAATAAAATAATTCCAAGAGGATAAAACTTTACCATGTTTCTTCATGTCCTCTTGAGTTTTGGCTTCCCACCAAATTAGTGTTGCATTGTCCAATCTTAAAGAAGCAAGTTGAATCTTAGTTTCATCATCTTGGATTCTTTGTATGCTACAATACACTTCAATTTGACGAATTTAGTGATCCAATTTCTTAGCATTTACTTCTCCATTGTACATTGGAAATTCAAAATTAATATCAAGCTTAAGAAAAGGAGTTTGTAAAGGAGTTTTACCATGTTCTTTTGGAGAATTTGGAGGTGGTTGTGAAATGGTAGAAGAGGTGGAATATGGAGGTGAAGGAGGTGGAGAATCACCATTCCCTCCATTTCCATTTGGATTTTTATCACCACTGTCTCCATTTCCCTTTGGAGGGTTGGAGCTTTCACCTTGTAATCTTGCATTTCTTTCTTCAACCAGAACATTGACCATCTCAGTCATATCATAGAAAGCTTTTCTGAAAGTTTCCTCCTCTGAAGGAAGAGTTCCATGACTCTCCTCATGAGCCATACTTGGTGAAAATATCCTTGAAGCTTGAGCTGATTTGATATTTATCCTTCTTGACAATTGAGAACTTGTCTCTACAAGTTGACCTTATCCTCTTGTTAGCTCCAACCTTGTAAGAATCAGAAAAAAAAAACAAAACACTTGCAAACAATCAAGCCTTCAAAAACCTATGCTCTGATACCAATTGATCTAAAATTGAAATAAGACTTGTCTCTTTTTAAATTGCAAGTGTAAAAATGATATGTGTTTGGGTAATTGGATCAAGTTACTAACACATAAGTTTAATGAGTTTTTACTTAATCATGAGCATCATATAAGACATATAAAAACCATAAAAAATGAACACATAACATAGAAAATGATAAAGGAGTTCACCCCTCTCTTGGTCTACATCTCCTGGTCCATCTTCCCTTGGATCATTTTCATTATTCTTAAAAAATCCGTTTGCAGTGCTCAAAATACAAAATAGATGGCTCCAATGGCTCCATAACGTCCAAAAACCCCTAGATGGGATTTTTCAGCACATGGTTTGGCCAAAAAATGAAGAAGTTGCACCTCCTGGAAGTTTTCCCCTTTAAGCTTGTTGTACCTTCTCACCAAATTGAACCCTCTGTAAGACTAACTCGGCCTCTGTGTGTTTTCCATGCCAAAACCCATCACATGCAATGATTCCTGCAAAATGGGTGAAATTGTAGGACTGTTTGTGTCGGCCCCCAAACCTCAGCGAAGAACTCGGTCGTATGGCCCCATGTGGCGAATGACCTAATAGTTTGCGCGTGTCATCAGCTAGCTCCTTCGGGCTAAGTTTTGTGGTCGTATGGTAGTAGTTCATGTGACCAGGGTTATGCATTTTCTGCGCCACTGGTTGTATGGTGTGGTCGCATTGTATTAACTGGGGGGGATAAACATTGCAAACCTAATGCCAAAGGTTATGAAATGTGGTCATGTGTTATGTGGTAAGAATTGGGGGTTGGGGCCTAGCCCCGGCCCTTTACTCCACTAACCAAACCTTAACCCCAATTCAAATATTTAAATCAGACTATATAGTTAAGAAACACCTATAGGCAGGTTGGTAGCCTGGGCTATGTTAGATATTTGACAATCTTGGAGGTATCGAGATCGGCCCCCGCAGACTCCATTACATTTTGACCTATAAACCAATGATGGGGTGCCACGTTGTGGCCCTGGCTGGGCCACATGGCACCATACCACTTGCCAAAATAACGGCACGTGTCAACACAGGATTCGTCCACTTGTCTTCCATCGAGCCTTCCCTATTAGCATGCCAAATCATCACTACCATGTCACCTTCCATGTGTGGGTCCGTACCCTACCACGTCAGCACTTTACATTCGTACAGACTATATGGTCATCTGCCACGTCAGCACTATACAGACTATACAGTCACCGAAATTTTTCATGTTTGGCAAAATGAACAGAACCGGATATCTTGCTCATATGATGTTTGTTTGAACTCATTCAAGTTGCATTGGGATCGTGAGGATGAGGCCTATGAATGTGTCTGTTTTGAAGCAATTCTGAGCACTTTGATTTCTGAGAAAAATTTGATCCCCTGGATCAATTGAGGTGGAAGGTAAAATCATTAATCATCCTATTTTTATTTTAGTTGATTCAGGAGCAATTCATTTTTACATTGATCCTAAAATAGTGGATATATTATGTTTGGAGAAAAGTAAGTTTGAAAAATCAAGTTTGGTTCAGCTAGCCACTAGAACCAAAAGGAGAATCCATGATATGGTCAGAGGTTGTTCCATAAGTCTTGATGGTGTGGATACTAATGTTGATCTAAATATTATACCATTGAGGTCTTGTGATATTCTAATTGGAATGGATTTGTTGGAAAAACATCATGTTTTCCTAGATTGCCATAACAAGAAATTTACATGTCTTGATGAAGAAGGAAACAGAGGACTATGAAAGGAGTTCCAAGATCCATATCTATAAGGGAGATTTCATCCTTACAACTGAATAGATATTTTAGAAAAGGATGTCAATTGTATGAAGCCCATGTGGAGGAACCAAAAAATACAAAGGGGCCAAGCCTTGAAGAATTTCCCGCACTACAATAATTTGAAGATGTATTCCAAGAAATACCTAGGTTTCCACCAAAGAGGGAGACATATTTCTATATTGATTTAGTTCTAGGAGTTTCCCCAATATCAAAAACACCTTACAAACTGTGTACACCAGAATTAAAATAATTACAAATGTTGTTGGAATAATTGTTGAAGAAAGGGTACATATGTCCAAGTGTTTAACCTTGGGGAGCACCAGTACTCTTTGTCAAAAAGAAGGATGGAACTTCGAGGTTGTGTATTGACTTTCGACAGCTGAATAAATCCACTGTAAAGAACAATTACCCTCTACCCAAAATTTATGACCTCTTTGATCAGCTAAGAGGGGCAAAGATATTTTCAAAGATAGACTTGAGATTAGGATACCTTCAGGTAAGAATCAAGGAAGAAGACATCCATAAGAAAACCTTTAGAACTAGATATGGGAATTATGAATTTGTAGTGGTGTCATTTGGACTGTCCAATGCACCAGTTGTCTTTATGTGCTTAATGAATGGCATATTTAGAAATTATTTGGATAAGTTTGTCAGAGTATTCCTAGATGACATACTTGTCTATTATAAGTCAGAGGAAGAGAATGAACATCACCTAATATTGGTATTTCAAGTGTTGAGGGAACATCATATGTATGCCAATATTAGTAAGTGTTCTTTTTACCAAGAACGGATCCATTACTTGGGACACATTATTTTAGAACAAGGTATAACAATGGATCCAGAGAAGATTGAATCCATTATAGGATGGCCGACACCTAGGAATGTTTCAGAAGTCAGATATTTTATGGGGTTAGTTGGTTACTACAGAAGAATTATAACAGGGTTCTCTAAGATTTCTCATCACATCACTTCTTTGCAAAAGAAGGGAATTGAATTTGAATGGAAATCGAAGTGTGAAGATAATTTTAATTTGTTGAAAGAATTACTTACTAGTGCTCCTATTTTAAATATTGTTGACCCAAATGAAATTTTTGTGGTATGCACATATGCATGCAAGGAAGGACTTGGTGGATTCCTCACTCAAAATGAACAAGTAAATGGTTATGAGTTCAGAAATCTTAAAGAACATGAGAGGAACTATGCCACACATGACTTGGAACTTGCTTCCATTGTTCACGCTTTGAAGGTGTGGATGAACTATCTCATGGGGAAGATATTTGAGTTAAGAACAGACCATAGTGGTCTGAAATATATTTTTGGAAAACCAACTTTAAATGCCAGGCAGACGAGATCGTTGGAATTTTTAAGTGAATACAATTTTGACATCAAACATATCAAAGGAAAAGAAAATAAAGTCATTGATGCACTTAGTAGAAGAGTACATCTCATGCATGCTACATCTGTTAGTATGCATTAGTCATATTTAAAGAGAATAATTTTAGATGTTGTTGTCACAGATCAACATTACCTACAAGTAAAGGAAATCTTACAACAAGAAAATGTACAATAGAAAATTAAAGAATATGAGATGAAGGAAGATGGGTTACTTATGCATAAAAATAGAATTTATGTTCTTGGTTCCGAAGAACTTAGGAATATGGTATTAAAAGAAATGCATAATGTTTCGTATGCCGGACATCATGGTTATGAGAAAACAATTGTAGTAGTAAAAAGCCAATTCTTTTGGCTAGGAATGAAAAAAATATGTTGTTGATTACATTTACAGGTGTATGGAATGTCAGAGAGTGAAGGGTGAGCATAGGCACCCAATGGGTTTGCTACAACCATTACCAATTCCAGAGAAGAAATGGGAAGTTGTAACCATTGATTTTATAGCTAAATTTCCCAAGACAAAAAGACAACATGATTCAATCATGGTAGTGGTTGATAAATTGAAAAAGGATGCTCATTTTTTTCTTGTAAAAATGACTCATACAATAGCTAATATTGTAGAAATTAACATGAGGGATATTGATAGGTTGCATGGGATACCTAAGGCAATTGTCTCAGACAGAGACACAAAGTTTACTTCACATTTTTGGAGGGGATTGCTTAAAGGATTAGGTACAAATATGAACTTTAGCACAACATACCACCCACAATCAGATGGATAGACAGAGAGATTCAACCAAGTAATTGAAGACATGTTGAGAATCTATGTGATGGATAAGCCATATAAGTGGGAATATTACTTGCACTTGGTTGAGTTTTCCTATAATAACGGATATCAAGATTCATTGAAAATGAGCCCATTTGAAGCTTTGTATGGTAGGAAATGAAATACTCCAGTGAGTTAGGACAACCCAGCAGATAGAGTGGTACTTGGGCCATAATTTCTCAAGGATATGGAAGACCAGATGGTTAGAACTAAATATAATTTAAAGGAAACTCAAGATAGCCAAAAAAATTATGCAGATAAGAACATGACAACTAGAGAATTTAAAGTGGGGGAGCATGTGCTTTTAAGAGTGAAGCCCAAGAAAAGCTCTTTGAATTTGGGTAGTTGTACAAGGCTAGCAGCCCAATTCTGTGGTCCATTTGAGATATTGGACAGAATAGTGTCAGCTGCATACATGCTTGAATTGCCCGCTTCCATGAATGTGCACAATGTATTTTGTGTCTATTTGCTAAAAAAAATTGTGCATGATCCTAACCATGTTATTGATTCGCATCTGATTCAGGTAGAGATAGAGGGATACTTTCAGGTCTAGCCAATGAGAATATTGGATAGAAAAGTCAAAATGCTCTGGAATCGAGTTATAGAGCTGGTAAAAGTCCATTGGATCTGCTACGATCTTGAAGATGCTACTTGGGAGAAACAAGATGTCATATGGGAAGAGTACCCACAACATTTTGAATAAATTTTGAAAATTTTGTATTTTGTTTTGTATATGCACTGAGGACAGTGCCAAAATAAGGGGAGGGGGATGTAATACCCCAATTTTTGACCCCGTATTAAATAATGCATTTTGTTAATCTATGAAAGGCCTGAGTGACCAAACAATTAAAATAGACCAATGTGCCTAGGAAATGTAATGTTTTGATCATTATTAAATAATAAATACATCACTGGTTGCTAGATGGACAAGGACAAGAGTTATAGGGGGCTATGATTCCATAAGAGAGGGGGTTTGAGGGGATAAGTGTTTATTTTATATTTTATTTACCCATTTGTTTTAATGGAGAATATCAATTATATGAGCTTCTTGGGGGAAGGCCATGTGGTTCTCTAATTCCAAGAATTATATAAACCCATCTTGGGTCTGTTTGGGGGTTCACTCTCATTCACTCATTCATTTGTTCCATCATGCATTCATACTTTCATTCACCCACTCTTCATTCTTCATTCATTTTGATCTTGGATTGGGAAAGAGAAATGAATTGTGGATAGGAGCCATGGTTTGGTTGGAAGTAATTACTTTTGGTGTATTCCAGCCATGAATTAATGCCTACATGTCTGAGATGCATTGGCATGTGTTAAGTTTTTCCCAGAGATTTGAATCCTGAGAGTCCCAGCATGGATATTCTTGGTCATATGCACTGGAGCCCTAGAAGGAGGTGGATATCCTAAGGGACTATGTGGTAGAGAAGGGTGTCCATTCTCTTGGATTGTACAGGTTGTGTAGAAGAGAGTCGATGTACTGTGTATTGATGTGTGTGCTGAGAATCCTGTGACAGATTGAGTGTTGACTATTTTGGGAAACTGAGTGACACTCTGGAACCGTCCTTGTGGACTCATAGCCCTGGCTCAGGGGTGACATTATTGTTGATGCTTGGAATAGCAGTGTTTACGATTGGGTGGAAAAGACTTGGTCTGCAGTCAATTGGTGATTCATTTCATTAAATATAAGTGTTATCTCTATCATGGTTTCGTTTACCTGTATATTTATTTTCGTTGTGTACTTATTTATCTATGAAATTTGTATCTATACTATGCACACTTGTTGGTTATTGCTATGCATGACATATGGATCATTTCTTTTATGTTGTAGCATGAATCTTGATCTATGCATGTGAATATTTCATGCAACTTTATTAATTAGAAATTTATCAGAATTCGAAATTAGTCCAGAAGTGGACTTGAATTAGCATTCCCAGCCTATGGGTGGCAGTGTACGTTACAAAACACCTGGTTCCCTTCAGCAAATTGTCATTCAGAATGACCTTGATCTTCTTGTTTCTTCATACGATTATAAGCCATGACCAAATTGTCTTTGAGGCCATGAAGAATAACCTCTCAAACTGTAAGATTTTTTTCGACCTCCTGAACCTTCAAAACCCTGGGCATATATGAGAGAAATGATGGGGGGTTTTTTCGATATACTGCTTCAAAAGGGGTCATGTGAGTAGATGTATTGTAAGATGTGTTCTACCACCATTTAGCTAGGGGTAACCACTAAGCCCACTGATTTTTCCTCTCAAATAAAAAACACCTCAAATATATTTCCAAAAACTTGTCGACAACTTCAGTCTGGCCATCCATCTAGGGGTGATAAGTGGTGCTGAGATGCAATTGGGTGCGCTATAGCTTGAAAAATTCTTGCTAAAAATTGCTGGTGAAAGTGGGATCTCTCTCATAAACAATAGAATTAAGCATGCCATGAAGCTTGAAGATATTATCCATGAATATTTGAGCCACTGTGGGTGCAGTGAATGGGTGTTGAAGAGCACAAAAATAAGCATATTTGGAGAGGAAATCGACGACCACCATGATGACTGAATTATCGCCCGATTTAGGTAACCCCACAATGAAATCCATAGAAATATCTCGCTAAATAGCAGGGTGAATCAAAAGAGATTAGAGTGTGCCCAGAGCTTTGACAGTTTCTCCCTTATTGCATTGACAAACTTCATATTCATCCACAAAGGTGTGAACGTCCTATTTCATACCATCCCAGAAGAAAGAACATTTGACCCGTTCATAGGTTTTGGTAAACCTTGAATGCCTTAGTGTGGGTGAAGCATGAATTTTAGAAATCACCGTGGATTTAAGTTGTGATTTCTTGCATAAATACAAATGGACTTTGTAGAGAAACTCTTAATTGTGCCAAGAGTACCCTGGAGAAATTGGAGAATTGTGTTGCAATTGGTGGATCATGCTAGAAATTTTTGGGTCTTGCAGCCATTCCTGACGAAAAAATTAGAGCCAATCTAGTACAATGAAGGAGAGGGAGAAAAGGGACCCGTCTTCTTCATATTTTCGGGAAAGAGCGTCACAAACTACATTTTCCTTACACTTCTTCTAAATGATCTCGTAATCATGTCCAAAGAGCTTGGTCACCTATTTTTGTTGCTCCGATGATGAAATTTGTTGTTCCAAAAAATACTTGAGACTCTTATGATCAATTTTGATTTGAAAGTGTTGACCCAATAAATAAGGATGCCAGAGATCCATTGCATGCATAATAGCTAACATTTCCTTTTCATAAATGGATTGTCCAAAATGTCACTCGGAAAGTTGTTTGCTAGTGAAGGCCAAAGGCGTGCCATATTGCATGAGGACGGCCCCAATTTCTTTCCCATAAGCATCACATTCCAATACAAACCTCTTTCTGAAGTTTGGAAGTGCTAGGACAGGGGTCGAGCACATAACATCTTTCAAGTCTTGGAAGGCATGATCTGCAACTAGAGTTCAAGTGAAATCCTTCCTTTTAACGAGAGAAGTGATAGGAGCTGCAATTTTTCCATAATTTCAAACAAAATTCCTATAATATCCTGTTAAACCCAGAAAACCATGAAATATCTTAAGAGTTTTAAGGTGAGGCCAATCCTACATAGCTTCAATTTTCTTAGGATCCACTCGAACACCATCCTTGCTGAAAATATGACCCGAGTATTTCACTTCTGAGGCACCAAAGGTACATTTAGATTGTTTGAGGAAAAGTTGGTTCTTAGAGAGTAGATGAAGAACTTGATTCACATGGGAGAGATGTGATGTCAAAGTTTTACTATAGATGAGAATATCAACAAAGAAAACTAACATAAAATGATGGAGAAAAAGACGAAACACATAATTCATAAGACTTTGGCAAGTGGAGGGAGCATTACACAAGCGAAAGGGCATTACCAATAATTTATAGTGACCCTCATGAGTTCAAAATGCAGTCTTGGGAATGTCTTCTTATTTCATACAAATATGGTGGTATCCAAAACGTATATCCAATTTGGTGAAGTACTGAGCATCACTCAATTCATCCAAGAGGTCATCAATGAAATGAATGAGGAATTTTTCTTTGATTGTGAGTTTTTTGAGGGAGCGAAAATTAGGACACATGTGTCAAGTACCTTCTTTCTTGAGTATGATGACCATAGGGGAAGAATAGGGGTTGGTACTGGGAAGGATAACACTTGCTTCTAGCAATTCATGAACATTTTTATCAATTTCATTTTTCTCGGAAAAGGGATGACAATAAGGGTGAACATTGGGAGGGATATTGCCCAGTATGAGAGGGATGGATTGATCAAGCACTCCACAAGAAGGGGGAATTTCGTTGGGAGTGGTAAAAACAACTTGGTGGTGGGAGATGATAGATTGGAGGTCAAGATGCTTAGAAGGTGTCCCAACAACATGAATGGAGTGGAGTTGGGAAATAATACCAGAATGACCTTTTTTGAGGATTTTTTCCACACGATGGGAACTAATGATCTTAGGCGAGCCTATTGTTATGCCTTGGAAATTATATTGGTGTCCCTCCTGTTGGAATTGCATGGTTAAGTCCTTAAAATCCATGAGAATGGGATCGAGAGTGTGTAACCATTCAACACCGAGAACAATGCAACAACCACTCATATCTATAGAAAACATATGGGATTTCATGTGATACTAACCAATTTGAAGCCACACATTTTCACATTGTCCCCCACATTTCATGGAACCTCCATTGGAAATCATGATTTGAAAATTATTGATGGCATAGATCTAACAATTGACTTCTTGGGAAATGAAACAATGAATAAAATTATGGGTGCTACCATTGTCCACAAGGATGATGAATTTCCTATTTTTAATGTAACCAATTAATTTGAGAGTCTGAGGAGCATAGAATCCAATGAGGGCATTAAGTGAAATCATCGGGTCAAATTTTGGTGTATCAGAGGGTGGGGTCAGATCAGATGGTAGTGGTAGTTCCTCCACAGGTGGAACAATAGCCTCTTATTAAGAAATATCCTCAGTCACATCCATAAAAATATTTTGTTCCTTGCACTTTTTCCCTAGAAAATATTTTTCATCACAATTATAACAAAGACCCTTAAGTTGATGTTTAGCCATTTCAACTCTTGTTAATTTTTGGATCTTGAGGGAAGTTTCAAGAGGGGCATAATTGGTGGGTTATGGTGAGGGGGATAGGAGGGTTTGTGTATCTGGGAGGATACAATATGTTGTGCTTCCTTGGCTCGTTGAGTAGCTTCCAACCAAGTCTGGGGGCATGCCATGAGAACATGGGCATGGATTTCATATTTGAGCCCACTAATAAAACATTACCTAAAGAAAGCATTTGACATCCCCTCCCTTCTGAAAGCCAACTTCTCAAATGTAGTAATAAATTCTTCCACTATCCCAAACTACTTCAACTTGGTCAAATGACCTAAATGGTGGGTGTCAGAGTCAAAGAGGTCATAAATTTATTCCATAAATTGTTTCCAAGCAACATACCCTTGGCGGTCCTTTTTTCTCCATTGCCACAATTTCCATCGTTCCAAATCTAGATGTAGGACACCATAATGAAGCTTGGCTAAATCATCAGTAATGCCATGCAAAGAGAAATAATGTTCCATTTGGGTGACCCAACCTGTAGGATCCGAGCCATAAAAATTTTTCACCTCAATTTTGGGAGGGCATAGGTCTCGATAAAAGTGGGTAGTATGAGGACCTTGGCAATGGGGAGATTCATGGTAATCTTGATAACATGGTTGTTCAGAAGAGAAAGAGTTATGGGAATGACCCATGATGTGTTCAAGGGTGGCTTTGAGGTCTTTGAGGTCTTTGATGTGGGCACATTGGTCTTGGAGGGTCTAAATAGAATAATTCATTAAGCTAAGGTTGGAAATTATATTCTTGATGTCTTCCTTGTTCTTGAGGTTGTCAACAACCAATGTATTGAGTTCTTGGGATCCGATGTTGGCTATTTGGAAAATTGGGAAGGAAAATGGTATAGGGGAAAGACAAAGGGTCAGGAGGGGTGGGTGGGACCACTAAGAAGAAGGGATTGAAATGATAGGTACCACTTCTATTAGGTAGAAAAAGGGGATCCAATGGGATAGGGGAAAAATAAGGGTGCCAGAAAAGGGTTGAGTCCACAAACAAATTTGGGTTAAAAATGATAGGTATCATTAGAATCAAGGCGAAGAGAGGAACCCAATGGGATAGGTCCCAAATAAGTGTGTCAGAGAGACCACTATACTTTTATTATTATTATTCTACCCATGCAGAGTTATACTCCGACCTAAATAATACTACAGTGACAAAATGGCCAAATGCTTAACAGAAATAAATGTGTAGTAATTTCACAACAAGAATGCAAGACGCACAACTGCGTGACAATGGATATTGTATGTTATGTTTTTGTTTTTGTCCCAATGATCCAGGATCTTTTCATCAAATGACTTATAAATAATTGCATTAAATGAGCATAAATTAAAGTGCACCATTAAAGAAGGAAAAGCTCAATAATGAAGAGACATAATCATCAAATCTGGACATAAAAAGTTGATAACGGAGTTCATCCCTGGTGGACTACATCTCTGAGTCCTGTTCTCAAATGGGTAGGATCTTTCATTAACTCATCAAAAGAATTTGGAAAAATACATAAGTGTACCTCATTCTAAAATCAAGATGTAGAAATAGTGGTCAGATCAAAAAATAGACAACACCATTGAATTTGTGGCATCCAATTACCCAAAAATGACTGTCTCCATGCCTCTATCTAACTCTGGCACTCCCAGGCCCAAGAAGAAATTCATCTTGATTTATGTGCCCCTCTGCAACCTGCAATTAATGATTGTACTGCATTGAAAAGCATGCCCAAGGTCGTACCACATGCACCCCTCCCCACCATAACTTGGCAGACTCAACATTTAAGTAAATTCCACGGGCGTTAATAACAATAGAGGTCATTGGCATGTAGGTTTGGGCATTGTTAGCACTCTGTAAATTTGTTCGACTGATGAAACAAGCGATAGAGGT
This sequence comes from Picea sitchensis, assembly GCA_010110895.2. NCBI lineage: Eukaryota > Viridiplantae > Streptophyta > Pinopsida > Pinales > Pinaceae > Picea > Picea sitchensis. The sequence continues at coordinate 236,247 of SNQJ01S0013840.1, forward strand.
AACCTACAAACCAACTTTAGAGATGGGTACTAGCCTACTTAGCTCAGAGAGGGCTCTCTCATGTCACTTGGTATTTCTTTGATAATCAATGGCTAGATTTTGTTTGTTTTTTGGGGGGGTTTATAAATTTGTTGGCAAGGAAGGGGGAGGACACTCAGGGCTATGGAGTTGAATTTATGAAAACAAATAGCAACACTGACTGGTCAGTGGAAATCTCTAGAGGATAAAGGATAAATGAGGTGATGAATCTGAGTTATAAATTGTAATTTGCGGAGTGTAAGAAGAAAGAGGAAAACAAGTAACTGCATCAGAGCATTAGTGAAATGAATTATGAATTAATTATGTAGAAACTTAACACAGTTTAAATTTCTTAAGCCAAGAGCATCATAATATGAATTTTGGGCCTTTAAACTGTCCAATTTAAATAGAAGACAATGCTAATGGAATCAGAAACATAGGAAATACATACAAAGAGAGAAGACAAAACTCATATCACCACCATTAGAATATTTTCATGGAGATTTCAAAGACTTCTACAAATGTATTCTATTCAACTTCAGAAAATTACATTCAAGTTAAAACAGCTAAATCATTCCCTTGCACTTCTGCCAACCCCTAATACATTTGTAACTCCTAATATTTATACAAGTTTCGAGTTCTTTCAGTTTGAAACTGATTACAAAGTTTGAAATGAGACGTTTCAACTTCTGAAACTGATTACAATAATTACAAACACCAGTTTTGATATTGGAACCAATTACAATGACTAACAAGAAAACATTCGATGATCTGGCTTCTAACTCCTCTGACATTTCAACTCATGTCTTTGACACTTGTTTTATTCTAGTATTCTTCTTGATATGCTATTTTTAGTGACACTTGAACATCATTTACTGGATCCTGGAAAAATTCACTTTGTCTTTCCCAGTCGTTGCTCCTAGGCAATCATTTATGTAATCGATGTTCTACTAGGGTTGCTCCTTTCAGGTTTTCCTCTAGGGTTTCAAACTTGGAGTGATCCATTCTGCATTGGGTGAGGCAAGCATTATATTCTTCTTGATCATATAATTTTACTTTTGCCTCCCAAAATGATGGGAGGCCTTTAATAAACAATTCTTCAAACAGGTCCTTGAATTCTTTCACACTCTTCTTCATCTATGTTGCCTTGGTTTGGACTGATTTCAATAGGTTATGTTTAGCAATAAACCTCATGGCCCAGATGATCAATGTAGTTCTATGTTTTACTCCAATGGTATGAAGTTCTCAGTAGGGATGGATTTTAGCAGGTTTATGGAATTTTGGGCCCAGTCTGATGGTTTATTTGCCAAAGTCTCATTTACAACAATGCACCTGCTTCTGGCTATGATGGCCATGTTGTCTTTATCATTGATGAAGTTTAAATATAATTTGAACTTGGCAGCTTCAGTAGCAATAGAATCCCAAATGATATGCTTGGATCCCTGCAATAGTACTTTGCCTCTTAATATTATTTTCCCAGATTTATGACTTCTGATGGACACTATAGAGAAAGACTCTGGTATACTGAGGGCATCTCAAATTGACATACTTTCTATTCTACACATGACCTCAGACCCCTGTTTATTGACGATGACCTTTTCTTCCTTTGAATACTGATCTGCGCACCAACCTATGAATTCGGGAAAAGGGAAAGTGACTTCGAAAGCATAAGGGAATACAGTGGCCTGGATTGCTTCAAGGAATGGTATATGATTTCCTATATTATCGAAAAGATTGCTTCTGCACACATCGATGGGTGAAATGGTAATTTCAGTGTTGAAAACGTCTGAATCTCAGTTAATTAGGGCTTCTTTGTTTAACACGGGGTCTTTCTTTGTTACTAAAATTATGATAGGGTCCATGGAGGTGATAAAAAATACCTGGAAATGAGCATAAATGGCATGAACTTGGCACATTGTTGAGCTGCATTTGAATGAGGGTGGTTGCACCAACTTTCAAACATTCCAGTATTTGAAAAATAATAAAATAACCAACAAATGCCCTTTATATACTTTCCAATTTCGGGGGCATGAGGAAGTGGTTTGGGGAAACCCGCTTCTTGCCCCAAAATGCAGCTAGTGGCACCACATGGTCCCAACTAAAAACCATGGTTTAGTTTTCGGCCCGCTTTCAGGAATTATCCTCCATGCAACTCCTTCCTCTAACATGATCCTCGATCATCGATCTAGGGAGCTGGTGATCTGCGATGTACTAGGTCCCATCACCTTAGTGCCCCTCCAGATTAGCCATTTCTTGCCAGATTTATCCCTGTCCTCTAGTTTTTCAAGCCTCCACCATATATGATTTTAGGGGCTAAATTTCGCAAATGGGCTAATTTTCCATGGTTTTTCCCAAAACAATATTCGCCAATTTCCATTTTTTCTAAAAATGATTCACCTGAATTCCATAGAATAAAATTATTTTACCTTAAAAATCGCCAAAATTTTATAGAAACTATATAAAATCCTTCGAAATTTGAATATTTTTACAAAACTATCGCCAAACATTTTACATTTTTCATATTAAGGACTAGTAAGATTAGCCCATGTTTCTACATTTTAATATACATTTCTATCCTTAAAATCATCCCTGGCCTCCACACCAGTTTAGCACCTCGCTAAGTCTTGGAATCTTGATTTCACATGAAAATTTGAATGATGATAACATGGTCTCCAATTTGGGATGTTATCCTCCCAGCAAGGTAGAAAAGAACGACAGACCAAGTGCCTATCCATTGGGCATTATTTTACTCCTGCAACTAAATCCATCAATATCTTATTCAAAAAAATCAAATAATACTCAGCATAATTTAGGGCCTTCGCTTCAGGCTTCAATTTCTACTAAATTGATTCAAATTGCTTCAACTAAAAAACAAAAATGGTTATATACAGTGGATGGAAAGGGTGATAGTTCCTTTAAACGATATAATGTTTGAGAAACCTACCATTCATAAGTCCTCCTCCAACGACATATCCATTACTTTCCTGTAGCAGGTAGACATTATTTTCATGGTATGGTAGAATTTTGAAAGGTCCCAGCCATACATGGTCAAATTTCCCATGCTTTCCTCTGTCTTCATTTCTGGCATCCCATCTCAACACCAAATCCCCCACTTTGAAATCTTCTTCCTTGGTATGACTGTCAAAAGCCTTTTTAATCCTGTCTTGGTGCAGCTGAGATTTGTTGAAGGCTTTCTCTCTTGTTTGCTAGACATTGATCAATTCATATGTTCTCCTTCGAGTGGCATATGTTTCAACATCTTGCTCCTGTAGCAATCTCATCACTGGAAATCCTAATGCAGTAGGAAAAATTTCCTATGTGCCATACACAATATGGAAGGGTGAAGTGGCAATAGACCTTTTAGTAGTGATCCTGTCATCCCATAGTGCATGGATGAGATTTTTATGCCAATCCTTTTCATTATCTTGCAACATTTTTTTTATAATTCTGGTCAACATTTTATTGGACAACTCAACCAACCCATTACCTTAAGGGTAATAATATGTGGAATGGCCAAGAGTTATATTGTAATCACTGCAAAATTTTTCGATCTTCTTGGACTTAAATGTTGTTGCATTATTTGTAATGATTTTGATTGGGCAACCAAACCTGGATAAAATATTGTTCTCCAAAACCTGAATGATAACAACATATGTGGCTTTCCTGGTGGGAACTGCCTCAATCCACTTTGTGAAGTAATCTGTGGCTGCCAGTATCCACTTGTGCTGAGCTGAGGACTATGGATCAATTTCTCCTATGAAATCAAAGCCCCGTTGTCTAAAAGGTGCATCAACAGAGAAGGGATTCAAGGGAAAAGTCTGCAATTTTCTCTTCCCATCAAAAATTTGGCATTCATGACAACTTGAAACTTATTTGTAGACATCAAAAAAAATGCTAGGCCAATAGAATCCATCTATCATTATCTTGTGTATAGTAGTTTTCCAATAATGGTTCCCTCCACAATCACCTTTATGGAATTCTATGATGGTCCTTTCTACTTCTCCTTCTAGCAAACAACTCAACAAGATTCCTCCCGGATCCTTCCAATACAGGGATTGATTTACAATACAAAACTTTGTTGCTTTTAGCTTCAAAAACCTGTCCTTAGTTTTTCTCATTTTAGGAGGAGCCTACAAATTTATCAATACATAAATAATATCAGCATACCATGGGGATTCAAGATATTTTTGGGATACCTGAGAAACCTCTTCTTCTCCGAAATATGTAGACAAATCAACAATGAACTCAATCCCCAAGACTTCACAATTTGATTGGGCCATAAAATTTACAAGTCCTTTCCCCTTGATCAAATTTGTAGGTTTGATATCAAGGTCATATTCCAACAACACAACTATCCACCTGCCTCTTTTACCTTCAGGATATGGATGAGTTAAAATGTCCTTCAAAAAATTGTTGGGTACATAAGCAACAGTGTGGGAATGAAATATATAAATTATAAAATCCTTTAGGGCCTTGACCAATGCATATGCCTGCTTTTCCATGATATCATATTTCTATGGTGAATCCCTCAATGTCCTGCTATAGTATGATATAGGTCTCTCAAAATATTTTTCATATTTTTTTAACAAGACACCAACAATGGTGTGTTCTGAGGAAAAAGAAAACAATATAAAGTCTTTTTCAAAGTTAGGACTGGCCAGCACTGGGGCTTTCGTCAATTCTTCTTTAATGTATTCAAATGATTTTTTTGTCTTCAGGGGTCCATTTTATCTCACTTCCTTTCCTGAATATGTTAGTAATATGATTTATGATTTCATCAAGGTTAGGAATGAATCTAATTAGGAAATTTACTTTCCCCAAGAAATATTTTACTTCCTTCTTGCTTCTGGGTGTGTCAATTTTAAGGATTCCCTCAAATCTATTGGGATCTATCTTTATTCCCTCCTTTGAAATAATGTGCCCAAGCAACTTCCCCTCTTCCATGCCAAAGTTAGACTTTTTAAGGTTTAGTGAGATGCCAAACTTCCTACATTTTTTAAAAGCCCTCCTTAGATGTTTGAGATGTTCTTCATCAAAAGTTGAATATACAGTGATATCATCTAAGTAGATAACAATAAAATTATCTTTCTCATCAGAAAAGACTATGTCCATAGCCCTTTGAAATGTGTCCCCTGAATTCATGATCCCAAAAGGAATCTTGGATTAAATGAAGGTGCCCCATGGTGTTGTAAAGGTTTTCTTTTCCTGATCATCAGGGTGTACCATGATTTGATTGTACCCAGATAAACCATCCAGCATTGACATTTTTTGAGAACCCACCACTTTCTGTAGAATGTGATCCATCTTAGGCAGTGGGTAATTGTCCTTGAGAGACACCTTGTTTAGATTTCTAAAGTCTGCACATAATCTGATCTCTCCACTCTTCTTTCTGACAGGTACTAGATTTTCCACCCACTTAGAAAACCTCAGAGACACTATGATCTTGGCTTCAAACAACTTCTTTATCTCTTTCTCAATCAAGGGAAGCAACAAAGGATTGATTCTTCTTAACTTTTGTTTGAAAGGTTTATGATCTTATTTGATTGGAATCACATGTTGAATCACCTTGATATCATAAACCTTTAGATCTTCATAACTCCAGGAAAAAACATCAAGAAATTATTTTATTAAATTGACATACCTTTGCTTTAACCTTGGGCTAAGTGTCTTGGACAACTTAATGATCTTGGGATATTCCTGAGTCCCAATGCTGCAATCTTCAACATCTCCATCATTTACAGTAATTTTAGGAACCCTGGCCACATCATTATTATCAAAGAATTTTTCCAATGGGACTAGGCCTTTGGGAATGATGTTACCTTTTAGCTGCACTATATCTTGACTAGCAATCTGATTTTTAAAATAACCATCATTTGTGAATGTCGATGCATCTTCTTCTTCATCACAGTATTCTTCATCAATATTCACATTTTCAAATTCATCCTCCATCTTGAGGAAACTTTCTATTTGTTTATCATCCTTGAAAACTTGTCAGTACTTAATATTACTTGGTACTGTTGGCCTGTTCTTAACTATAATCTCATATTTTTTGTTAGGGAAAATTGGAATTTTGAAGACTGAGGTTGAAGTAGCCAAGGCATCAACAATCTAATTCTGCCCTCTTGGAATCACTGAAATATTATACTCTAGGAATTTCTCAATATGATCAAGCACTATATTTCTATAGGCCCTCATCCTAGGATGCTTTGCTTGGTATATACCCTTTATCTGATTGATAATAAACTCATAATATCCAAGTACAACTAATCTCTTAGCACCAATTTCTTTCAAAGTCCTCAATCCTAACACTAATGAATCATATTCAGCCATGTTGTTTGTGCAATCAAAAGAAACTTTATAAGAACACTGTTTTGTATTTCCTCTAGGGAAGTTGATCCACACACCATCCCCTTCTCCTTCTCTGTTGAAAGATCCATCGAAGCTCATATTCCATATACTATTCTATTCATCATTTTTCTACTATGAACTTTCCTCATTTTTCTGATCGGATTGTTCTTTGGAAGCCATATCAATCTCTCGCCCTTTCTCTTCAAAACTCAAATCATTGAAGAAAATAGAGGGTCCAAACTCAGTTTCCATAGAATAAATGGGGTGGTTGTTTGGTTGGGCCTTGTTACTGACCATGTATTTTAGAAATACTTCCTTGTACAACCTCCTATCTTGAAAAAAAATAGGGATAGTGGCATATGACATATCCATTTGCAAAGTCCCTTTCAACTTTTCAGCCCATGACCTAGATAACAGCATGCCAAACTTAGGAGGAATGTCAGCAACCACCACATCCATTACCATGTTTTTTGTTGGAATTTGAGACAAAGAAACCACTAGATCTTTGATTAGGCCCAGACACTTCACCTTCCTTGAATCAAAGAAGAAAAGATCTTTGTAAGGCCTTGTAATGTCCAGGCCCAATTGGTCCATGACCACTTTGGGCATCAAATTATGGGATGCTCTTGAATCCAACATAGCATTGTGCAGAGTCATATCATGAATCTTCAGAATGACATAGAAAGGGGGGACCTCATCAAAATCATTATTCTCCTCTACACGTGGGCCAAACAAGATGGAAGGGTGATCATCTTGTATGTTCAAAGTATCAGAGGTTTCTTCCATCTTGAGAATCTTGATGATCTGATTTCTATATTCACTATTCTTTATCAACTCATTGAATGATACATAGATTTTAATTTTGGCCATCTCACTTTCAAAATTAAAGGAAGATGAGGTTTTCTCTACCTCTTTGTTGACTGTCTCCTTTCTTGTTTCAGGTACTTTCTTCTGAGGTTCTTCCTTTTTCTTTCCTTTCTCCACAATATCTTTTGCAACAAAGTTCTTTTTAGGTTGAATTGAAGAAGGTATATTATTTTGAGCTTATTTGGTAGGATTTCCCTTTGGAGGATTTGCAGGAACCTTTTGGTTTCATAGATTATATTGTTTCTGGAATTGTGTGATGGTGTTCTGCAACCTTGTCTGGTAATCTTCCCTTTCTACTGACAACCTTTCCTCATCCTCCTGCATGAAGATTTCATTTGAATCCATGAACTGGTCATGTTCTTCTTTAGTAAAAAACACCTATGTTTCATTAGCATAACATCAATGCATGTTGTCTTCAAAAGTTCCATCAAAATTTCCATTTACATAATTATTTTGAAAGGGAGGTCTTATTTGTTGATCACCCTGGTTCCTTTCATCTCTTTGTCTGATTTGTGGAACTACTGGTCTCCTTTGGTTTCTGAGTGGAACATCAACATGTTCTCTTGTGTTGAGCTTGTTATCTAAATACATCCTCTCCATGAGTTTCTCCATGGCTTTCATCATCATTTCAAACCTCTCTTCTAATGATTATGAGGTTGAAGGTTGTGCCTTATATTGAACCTTGTTCATGTTCATGTCCCTGTCAGAATTATATTTTATTGTTCCTTAAGCCATCAAATTCACTTCAACTTCTATTTCATCAATCATCATATCATCCAGTGAAGTGGATCGTCTTTCCCTTAACAACAAAGAAAAACAACTTTCAAAGGAATCAACATATCTAAGTTGAGAAACCCTAGGGGTAGGTTTTACCTCAGTAGGAATTGAGTTGTAAAATTTAATAAATATTCCTGAAAAGTCTTGGACTATTTCACTAGGTGACCTTCTCATGTTGTTATACTAGGTTAGAAACTAAAGGGGGTTTTCCTTGTCACCCCACTTTGCAAGAAAACTAGTTTCAAAGGCTTCAAAATTTTGGATACTTGTTGTTGGGAGAGATCTTAACCACTTTATAACTTCTCCTGCAAGACTTTGTGAAAACAACCTCATTTTTGCATCTTCAAAATCCACTTCTTCTAGGTCTATAAAATCATTGAACCAGTCAGTATAAATCAGGGCTATGGAGTCAAATTTATAAAAACAAATAGGAACACTAACTAGTCAGTATAACTCTCCAGAGGATAAAGGCTAAATGAGGCGATGAATATGAGTTATAAATTGTAATTTGCAGAATGTAAGAAGAAATGGGAAAAACAGTAATTGCATCAGAGCATTAGTGAAACAAGTTCTGAATTAGTTATGAAGAAACTTAACTCAATTTAAATTGCTTAATCCAATAGCATCATAAGATGAATTCTTGGCCTTTAAACTATCCAATTTAAACATAAGACAATGCTAATGGAATCAAAAACACAGGAAATACATACAAAGAGAGAAGACAAAAATCATATCACCACCATTAGAATTTTTTCATGCAGATTTCAAAGACTTTTTCAAATGTATTCTATTCAGCTTCAGAAAATTACATTCAAGTTCAAACAGCTAAATAGTGCCCTTGCACTTCTTCCAACCACTAATACATTTGGAACTCCTAATATTTATACAAGTTTCAAGGTCTTTCGGTTTGAAACTGATTACAATTCTTGAAATGAAATGTTTCAACTTCTGAAAATGATTACAATAATTACAAACAACAGTTTTGGTATTGGAACCGATTACAATGATTAACAAGAAAAAGTTCGATGATATGACTTCTAACTCCTCTAACATTTCAGCCCCTGTCTTTGACACTTGTTTTGTTCTAGTCTTCTACCTGATCTTCTATTTTCAGTGACACCTGGACATCATTTACTGGCTCCTAGAAAACTGCACTTTGTCTCACCCAACCGTATGATATCCTTCCATTGCAAGTCGAAAGGGATATCATAATCCATCATTTCTTTGATCAAGATTTCCAAGTCAATGCAAGAGGCATATGTCATGACTGGTAGTCCAACTTTCACTACTTTGAAATGATTCAGAATATCAAAATTTGTAATCAGATGTTCAACTAGGGTTTCTCCTTTCAGTTTTTCCTCTAGGCTTTCAAACTTGGAGTGATCCATTCTGCACTGGGTGAGGAGAGCGTTATATTCTTCCTGATTGTTGGCACAAGGGTAGACCCAGGGTTCAAATCGTACAACGCACCAACAAGCCCTAACTACTGGCCCTTTCGGCAACACCTATGAAGCAGATGCAGTCTCACCCAAAGTAGCAATAGGGGGTTGTAGGACACAGGTGTCTACAACTAGAGGAAATTCAAAGTGGATTCAGGACAACAACACACAACAATCGATATATTATTTACCCTTCCTAAGCTTACCTCGCAAATTATATCTCTGATCTAACACAATAATGAGGTAACAATATATCAGATGGAAAATAACACAGCATCAATCACAAAGAACACAAGATATACGTGGTTCACCCTCTCCCTAGAGCTACGTCCACAGAACTGTGTTTCTTGATATATTATATGAAAACATACAGTTCTATCTATGCACTTGTCTTGCAAATCTCTCTCTCTTTATCTCTTCTTCTTCCCCCTCCCTATGCACCCAGCTGCAGGGTTGATCTTCACACCTAGGTGAAGATCTTACAATACGGTATTGTTCTCTACAACAATAATCACAATGAATAACAAAAATCATAGAATCAACGAACCAACTTAGAACGAACCCTCCCAGGTCTTCTAGACCTTTATTTATACATTACATATCAAAATTCTAGGTGTCAAAACCCTAGATCAAAAATCCTACGTGTGTAAACCCTAGATCAACTTGACCCGTGCTTCAAGGGCTTTGCCAGCTTGTCTTTCCTAATTTTTCGTGAGGTGCTCCAAATCACTCCTTGATGACTTTTCCCACTTGCTGAGTTGTCCATGATCCCTCTTCTTTGTTTCTTTGTCTTCCTTGATCTTCTCTTCCAACAGATAGCTTTTCCTTTACTTCGCTCCTTATTTTCTTCTTATTTAACCACTTCGACCCCTCCCTGGTTTATGTGCCTTACGTACAGTTCGCACTTCTCTTTTCTTCCTTAATATTCACTTCCTTACCTAACCAAGGGCCAACATGCCCCCAACACTCACATGTGACTCGTCCCAAGTCACTGCAAGACTGAACCTTCTATTTCACTTCGACTACAGACTATGTAGAGCTACCTGTGCTTTCTTCTCTGTCCCTCCCTATTGTGTGTAGACTATATTTTTTGTGTTTGGTACCCAGTTTCAACTGCACCTAGTACCTAAACACTTCTTCCTTGCTTTTACTGAGAGTTGCGAAGTAGTTGGTTGTCATAATACAATTTCAACCGTCCCTGATTTACCAAACCTTCTTTCCATTCTCCATTAAGGGTCTTCAGCTACGCAACTCCTCCTTCTGTAACATAGGAAACCTCAAATGGCCCTAGCCAATGTGTCCTAAACTTCCCTCGATGCTTCATGAACTTGTTGTCATATAAAAATACCAAATCTCCTTTCTTGAATGTCTTCCTCTTGATGTGTCTTTCATGATAAGCCTTTTCCCTTTCTTTTTGTACCTGCTAATGAAATCTTGCAATAAACCTGTCTTCTTCCAGTTCCAGCAATTGCGTAAGCCTGTCTTGAACAACGCTGGTGTCATCCATGCCTGTAAATGCTACAATTCTTAAGCTACAAACCAAATATTCCATAGGTACCACTGCTTCCAAGCCATATACCAACTTAAATGGGTTATGTGTTGTCAGCTTCTTGCAAGTAGTTCGATAAGCCCACAACACTGCTGGAATTCTTAAATCCTAGTCATCTCTATTAACACTACAAATATTAGTCAGCGTTGTCTCTAATATCTTATTGAAGGCTTTGACTGTACCATTCGCCTGTGGGTTGTATGGAGTGTTCTTCTGATGATGAACTTCAAATTCCTGAGTCAAGGATTCAATGGTTTTGTTGATGAAGTGTGTTCCTTGATCACTCATGAGGATCTTTGGGCATCCAAATTTGGTTATAATATCCTCAAAGATGAACTGCATAGCTGTAGCTTCACTATAGTGTTTAACTGCTCTTGCTTCTTCCCATCTGGTAAAATACTCTATCGCAGTGATAATGTATCTATCTCCTGTGTGACTTCCTGGTGGGTTAATAGGTCCCACAAAGTCAATGGCCCATTTCTCGAATACATGTAATGTTAATTGTGGTGTCAAAGTGTTAGAGATATTTCTTGTAGGGGGGTTAGAATGCAAAAGGATGGGTCAAAAACCCATTTATCCTAACTCCGGGGTGCTAACGCACCCACGATTAAATGAAAGATAGGTTTTGACGGTGGAGATCGCAGCGCCCGGATCAACGGCGCGGGTGAGATTCCGGACCCCCCCCCACCTTTCTACCTTTAAGCGGGGGGGG
>SNQJ01S0013840.1:250209-261069 GCA_010110895.2 Picea sitchensis
CAAGGGTGCGGCTTTCCAACGGCTGAGATCTTAGTGCCCGGATCAACGGCGCTCGCGCGATCCATATCATCCTTAGCTTCCCTATGTTTAAGCATGTGTGGGCCCCTCTCCCGTCATATCACCTTCCAACCGCCATTCTCCTGCTGCCATATGTCATCCTTCTACCTCTCCCCTATGGTCCGCGTGGTCTTCCTCCCTTCTCATCCTCCACACACCATCTGCCACGCGTCTCCTTCCCTCCACATCAGCCTCCCATCAAAGTATGTCCATCACGTCTGCTCCCCTGTAACCTCCCTCGTCTCCTTGTCGCTTCTTGCTCCACTCCCCACTGTCTTGGTCCCATCACTCCATTCCTATGCCCCACTGTCGACGCTGGCCTCCACGCATATCCTTTTGAGCCAATCAGTTACTCCAGGTGGCTACATGGGAGGCCCTCCACGACCCGAAGGTGCTGAGTTGGCCGAGCCATTCTCAATCCCGATGAAGCAGTTATTGAGGCAGTTGGTGGTGATTAGACATCTCCTCCGCCATAATGGGAAAGCACGGCCATGAACTTAAGGCACGTCGATTCGCCATTGGAACTGTCAAAGAATTAAGATTGCGTCTAACATAAGTTGCATGATCTTTCAGATGTTGACTATCAGAATCCATGCAGACGCAAAGCTTTCAATGCAGTGTCTTGATTTTGTTGTTGTTGTCGTTTTGAGTATATGAAGGCGTTTTCGCCATTTTTGTATCTATCGATGGTAGAGCTAAGCTCCCGACTGTAAAGTTTCAGTAAAGATTCTGGTTTCCTGGTCATGTATCTGTGTTTGAGACTTTTGGGTTTATAACAAACAGTTCTTCTTTTTCATCTCTGTTTCATCTCATGCCAGAGAGTTCACAGTCGAAGGATTCGCGTGGATTATTATAATTTTGTTATATTAAAGGATTTGTTGTGGCATCATTGTTTTCTCTAGTCTTTTGTGTTTGAATATAAGAGGATCTTGTGTTTGAATGCTTTCTTCTTCAGTCTGTTATGAACCTGACATTTATGATAGACCTTCACACCCTTCTCATGCAAGTCTTCCCCCTACTCACCCTTTATTTGCAACTCACTGTTTGAAGTTTATCAAGACCTCACTCATCCATGCATGCCGGGCCTAGTTTTCGAGTTGAGATAATATCATTCTGAGTCTTTCTCCATTTGATCACCCCTTTCAAACAAATCATGACATTAAACTGATGGGCGTCGGGCTCTGCTCCTGCAAGCAATCCAGGAGTGACTTCCGTCGCCAACACAAAGGCATATCATCCCTTCTATACGACTTTCCTACTCTTTGACATACATCGTAGGCTCTGTAGTATTCCTTAGCATCCTTATGTAAAGTAGGCCACCAAAGGCATGCTCTGAGAACCTTCTGCGTTGTTGCTTTCCCTACATAATGTCCTCCTACGATGCCTTCATGCGCTTCTGCAAGAATCAGTGGTATTTCTTCCTCCATAACACATCTCCTCAAGATCTCATCGAGTCCCATCTTATACAACTATCCATCTATAATTTGAAAGTCGGATGCGAGGACTACCAATTGTTTCTTTTGAATGACTATGTACTCGCGAGGTGCCATTCCTATGGATAGGAACTGAACTATCTCGATGAAGTGATCATCAAATTTTCTTATGACCAACAACTGTGCATCTGGAAGTGTATCCTCTAGACTAGTAGGTTCCTCTCCATGTTCCAACCTGGATAAGTGATCAGGTCCTTTATTCATTCTTCCTGGATTAACCACAATTTCAAAATCATACTCCTGGAATAGTAGTATCCATATGCATATTCTTCCCCCCAACACTGGTTTGTTGACTAAATATTTTAATGCAAAGTGATCAGTGAACATCTTGAAATGTCCTCCCAACAAAAAGTGTCTGAATTTCTGCAACGCATATACAATAGCTAAGCCTTCTCTTTCAATTGTAGTATAGTTCCTTTCATCTGTAGAAATCTTCCTGCTAGCAAAGGATATAGGGTGGTCAATATCTCTTGTACCTGGTTGTGCTAAAACTGATCCTAATTCAATGGATGAAGCATCGACATGAACATTGAACTCCTTAATCCAATCTAGAAATGAAGATGTGCGCAATGACCATTTTCTGTTTAAGTGTGTCGAAGCTCTGTTGGCATTCTTATGTCCATTGGAACTTGCTATCTTTCTTTAAGAGCTTCTCCATAGGTGTTGTTATCTGTGCATACACCTTAATGAAGTTCCTGTAGTATCCAGTGTGACCCAATGCAGTGCGCAACTGTCTAACTTAAGTGGGAGGAGGAAGATCAACAATGATGGCAATCTTGGAAGGATCCACCAACAATCCCTGTTTACACACAATATGCCCTAGAAGCACTCCAAAGGGTGAAAAGAAAATACACTTTTTTAGATTCAGGGAAATATGACATTGTGTGCAATTATCTAACATCAATCTCAAACATTCAATGTGGTATTTTAGTAGGCTAAAGATAGTCCAATCATCAAAATAAGATTCCAAGAACTTGTTTAAGAAGTCCTTAAATGCTTCGACCACCACCCTGGAAAATATGGTTGGTGCATTTTTCAAGCCAAAGGGCATCACTGTGTACTGAAAAGAACCCCATTTTGTTGCAAATGTGGTCTTATGTCGATCTTTCTTAGCAATTCTGATCTAGTGATACCCTGAAAATCCATCTGTGAATGAGTAGACCCCCTGTCCTCCTACATTATCAAAAACTTCATCCGTAAAGGGTGTAGGGAATGGATCATGTAGACATGCATCATTCATCTTTCTTAGATCTACACAAATTTGGATTTCTCATGTCTTCTTATCTTGGACCACCATGGGGCGGATCCATTTAGATTATTCAACAACTTCTATGATTCCTGCTTCCAACATTCTATCCAAGTCAATCCTAACTTTCTGCTTATATTTAGGATTCAATCTATAAGGTCTCTGCTTGATAGTTCTTGCATCTGGTCTTAAGGGGATCTTCATTTCTCCCATGGGCCCTTTAATTCCCTTCATGTCTGTGAACTTGGTTGGAAACAAGTCATGGTATTCATGCAATAGTTCTGTGATCTTGATAATAGTAGCATCATCCCAATAGTCTCCAACATTTTCTAATTTAGGTGTTCGCTCTCTTCCAATATTAACTTTCTTAATTTTAATGGGTTGTCCAATAAAAGCTAATTCAATCCCTGGCCCTTCTATGTCTCTGTGACCTTTAGTTTCTACAATGTTTACATCTCTAGGGTCATCATCCTCATCAGCATTGATATTATAACATCCCTATAACTATTGAAGAGGTGTAGTCTATTCATCTTATTCTTGCTCAAAAGGGAGGTTAGGTGCCTCCTCAAAGACCTATTGTCTTACAAATTGTAAAGCATGATATATTGTAGGGTACTGGCTTTCAAATAAAAATGTAGCTATAAATTTCTGAGTCATTCCATACCATTCTATAGTGATGAGGTGCAATTCTGCTTGAATATACGAGTTGATAGGTGTGGTATCCAAGGTGTTAATGAACTTATGCGCCCAATATTCTTTAGGAGTGTTGCTCTAGGCCTCCCCACAATTCTACATGTGGTTCTTAGGACAACTCTGACCTGTGTACCAAACTTCCCATCCTTCTGCTTTCTCTAAAAAGCACACTGTCAATAATGTGCAACATTGTCTCCACTCTCTGATGTTCCTCTTATGTGCTCCCCACCATCTAGTTGGTGTGGCTTTCAATGCCTCATCCAGTGCCAACATTGTCTGTTGTACTGGTACAATTTTCTCAAATTCAACTATAAATGTCTCTAAGTGATTTAAACCATCAAATGTTGGAAGATTAATTACTTCTGTGCCAATCCAATGAACTGCTCTGGTCAATCTGGCACATCGCTGTGTGAAAAACTCATACGTTTTGTTCTGACAATTTTCCAAGGCTTCTTCTGAATCTAATGAACATGCACTTTCACTTCGCCATTTGAGATTTCCATCTGTTGTAGGATTAATGTAATCCTATTGTCTTGTTGTCAGTTTGTATATGTTCTCTATCTCATATGTAGGGTCTTCTTCCCTAATAGATTCTTTGTATCTGCAACCTTCATCTGGATCCAGAGGTGCAATGAATTTAAGGCCATTACCATCAAATGTCATTCTTCTCTTCTTTAAGTCAACAACAGTTGAATTGTTGAAAGCCCAATCAATTCCTAACAATGCAGGATAGGGACAACTATCATCAACAATTTCAATCACTTTGAAATCTGCAAATGTCCTTATCCCATCAATGTCTACAAGAATATGCTCTAGTATTCTAAAGGGTCGCACTGCCTATTGATTAGCCATCCTGAGCCTGATAGGAGAGTAAATCAATATAGGTTTTCCCATCAGTTCCCAAGTCTGCTTCGTCATAAAATTGACTTCTGATCCTAAGTCGAGGACCACATAGTCCAAATCATAGTCTCCAATCCGAGCACTAAGGTGTAATTCCTTGTTTGTTCTTCTTTTCTTTGATACTTGGTTCACAGCTCTACTCAGCATAGGGTCTATTCTCCCAATTTCATAATGTCTCACCAGGTGTTGTAATTCTTGTACATCCTTTCCATCTTTAATAAAATTGATACATGTATATAAAAAGTCCATGAGCTTTCTTACCTCTTTTCCTTGTCTATCTAGGGAAGACTGATCAAATGTTGGTGGCATTTCACATTCGCTTACTTCTAGTTGTTCCTTATATGAAGAATCTTGTTCTCCTACAAATTCTTTCCTTTCTTCTTCAAAAGCATGCCTCTCCCTCCTTGGATCAAACAACTATGCCTTCTCTGCAACTCTTCCGATCCCTAATCCTTCTGCATTTTTTCTTGGGGTCACTCTATCTTCTCCTGTAGTAGTGCCTCTTCTAGTAATAACAACGAATATAGGGTCCTCACCGTGAGTTTCTCCTTATATTAGTTGTACTTTCTGGTTTCCTCCTCGTCTCTCCTGGAGTTTGGACAATAATATTGGAAAATCGTCAATGACACAATCAAACGAATTACAGTAGTTGCAAGTGGTACAAGGGTTCTCACAATCCCTTGCCAAATTTCCTAGTTGTGCGTAGTTATAACAAATAATCTAACCTATACCTCGACCCATACCTCCACCTCGTCCTCTTTCTATGAATCCACCACGAGGGTTGAAGTTTCCTTTTCATGGGGAGTTCAACTGCGCATTATTTCCTTCTTGTTGTGTTTCTCCTTGAATTGTATATGTATCCCTTGATCTTTCATGCATGAGATCATAAGCTCTACAATATTTCTCATCATGTCCCACAGACTTACAGAATGTGCAGTAAATATTGATAGGTGTCTGGACATATTTTTGCATATAATAACATTCACCGGAGCGATGTCTAGTTCTACATACTTCACACCAAGGTACAATAGCTTGCTTCAAAGGACTAGGTTCTCAAGAGGCCAAGTATTCATGAAATAGTGGACAATGCTCCTTGTCATGGTCCTCTGATTTACATATGATACACCAAATATATTATCTTTTCTCTTTTCCTTTGTCTTTCTTCATATCCTCGACCTGTAAGGATAAACTGGTTAGCTGATTCAAAATTTGACTCATACCTGGGATGGATTCTCCTACAGGGGTTGCTTCTAGTTTCATGGCGATATAAAATACTTCAGCCTACGAAGTGACTTTCTATTGCATCAAGGGAAATATGATGTGTGGCAAGAGAGTAGCAATGAACCATTCTTTATTCTATTCATCTAGAATCTGAAAACTCAAATGACTTGTCAGAGTCTTAAACCTATGATCAAACTCCCAAACAGGTTCAGTGACCTTCTGCTTCATCTCTTTCATCTTTGTAATGCATTGTGATTCTGACTTAGGTTTCTTGAATTCTACACTCAATGCAGAATTGATATCATTTGGTGGTTTAGGTTGTCCAGGTCCTGAAAAAAAATTCATATACCATTTCAGAGTGTGATCCCTCAAGGTAGTACTAAACTGATTTCTCTTAACAACGTTGTTAGTGACTTTCTTGATTCTCCAAACATCTTCGCATAAGAAGCATTTTTGGTCAGGATATTCATATCCATATCCTCTAAATATAGGTAACCTCATTTCATCTGCCATATATATTCCTTGGTTTCTCGACTCAGTATGTGCTAAACTTCTTGTAACAATACTCTGACTACTCTAACTACTCTGGTTACTCTGGTGACTTAATGCTTCTAAAACAATAGGAGGAGTAATATTACTTACTTCGACAGTAGGCGCAGTGCCTAAAGTTTCTGTTTCTCCTTGGCAAGGTTCTTTGGTCTATACTTCCTCTGTTCTTGTGGAATCTGAATACTCTTCATCTGTTAGATCTGCTTCTTCTCCACTATAGAATCCCTCGTCTTCGTAGTTTTTCTTAAATAGGTTCACAAGAGGAACCTCTCTAAATGGTCTCCCATTGTGCATGTGTCCAACCTATGTATCATTGTCGTTGTCTGAATTCTTGAACATTAGCTTCACTGTATCTTCAGGATATTCTTCTCATGAAATAGCATCTTAATCCTCAGCTTTAAAAAGTGTAGGAACTTTCCTCTAGGTCCCTTAAATAAATACCTCTCTGCTTGACTATACGATTCAACTATGTCAACAGAAAACTCACTAATGTACCCTCCAATAGTGATATCAAACTAGAGATCCACTGCCCTAGACACAGCATTATCAACTCTCTTGACCTTCTTGATTAGTGTTGATGTCCAAACCATAGGTGGTATAGATCTGATGTCAAACTGGGTATCTGCTAATCTCACTAGCCACTCGTATAGCTCTTTATGAATTCCTCCAAATAAAATATCATGTATGTCGGTGAAGATGTACCTTCCCAACCAGTCTTCTGTACTAATGTTAGGATTCTTGTTCTGGGCTTCAACGAAGTCCTTTTCTTGTTCTTCTATCCACTTTTGAATTTTTGTCTTTGATGGAAACCATCTTGACATTCCCTCAAGTAGATCCTGGTCCTGTAAATGGAACCATTTGTTGGCACAAGGGCACACCCAGGGTTCAACTCATACAAAGCACCAACAAGCCCTAACTACTAGCCCTTTCGGTAGCACCTACAAAGTAGATGCAGTCTCACCAGAAGTAGCAATAGGGGGTTGCAGGACACAGGTGTCTACAGCCAGAGGAAATGCAAAGTGGATCCAGGACAACAACACACAACAATCAAGATATTCTTTACCCTTCCCAAGCTTACCTCGCAAGTTATATCTCTGATCTAACACAATAATGCAGTAATAGTATATCAGATGGAAAATAACACAACATCAATCACAAAGAACACAAGATATACATGGTTCACCCTCTCCCTAGGGCTACGTCCACATAATTGTATTTCTTGATATATTATATGAAAACATACAGTTCTATTTGCGCACTTAGCTTGCATATATCTCTCTCTTTCTCTCTTCTTCTCCGCCCTCCCTGTTCACCCAGCTGCAGGGTTGATCTTCGCACCCAGCTGAATATCTTACAATACATTCTCAATATTGTTCTCTACAACAATAATCACAATGAACAACAACAATCATAGTATCAATGAACCAATTTAGAACGAACCCTCCCAGATCTTCTAGACCTTTATTTATACATTACATAGAAAAATTCTAGGTGTCAAAACTTGAGATCCAAAACCCTAGGTGCTTAAACCCTATGTCAACTTGACCCATGCTTCAAGGGCTTCACCAGCTTGTCTTTCATTCTTTTCTGCGAGGTGCTCCAAAGCACTCGTTGATGACTTTTCCTGCTTGTTGAGTTTTCCACGATCCCTCTTCTTTGCTACTTTTCCTTCCTTGATCTTCTCTTCCAACGAATAGTGTTTCCTTTACTTCGCTCCTTCTTTTCTGCTTATTTAACCACTTCAACCCCTCCTTGGTTTATGTTCCTTCCGCGTAGTTTGTACTTCAATTTTCTTCCTTAATCATCACTTCCTTACCTAACCAAGGGCCAACACTAATCATATAATTTTCCTTTGCCCTCCCAAAATGATGGGAGGCCTTTAATAAACAATTCTTCAAACAGATCCTTGAATTCTTGCACACTCTGCTCCATATGTGTTGCCTTGGTTTAGACTGATTTCAACAAGTTATGTTTAGCAAGAACCCTCCTAGCCCAGATGATCAATGTAGTTCTATAGTTGAATCCAATGGTCTAAAGTTCTGCAGTAGGGATGGAGTTTAGTAGGTTTATGGCACTTTGGGCCCATTCTAATGGTTTCTTTTCCAAAGTCTCATTTACAATAGTGCACCTGCTTCTGTCTGTGGTGGCCATGATGTCTTTATCATTGATGAAGTTTAAATATACTTTGAACTTGCCAGCTTCAGAAATAATAGAATCCTAGATGATATGCTTGGCTCCCTGCAACAGTCCTTTGCCTCTTAATCTTATTTTTAGCCTGTCTATCTTTTCCTACAAGGATTGATTCTCCTTTTCAAATTGAGCCACTTTTTCATCCTTTGCTTGCATTTATTGCTTCAACTTCTCTATGTTCCCTTTTATCCCTTTGATTTATCCTTCCTTCGGGCTAACTTGTGACATAGCCTAGACAAACCCTTCAGTATTTGGCCCAACTTCTATAGTAGAAGGTATAACTATAGCCCTGTTCAACAACTCTATTTTCCCTTGTGACCATTGCACTTTTTCTTGCTCTAGCTACAACACTTTAGCTTTGTAATCCAATGCCTCTTAACGAAATGCTTCCTTCTCTTGTTCTAGAGAAACCAGTTATGTTGTTTGTGGATGCTTTGTGGCAGACATTTTCAATTTCTTCTTCAAGCTCTAAATTAATTTATCTTTTTCATATCATGAGGTTTTCACCACTTGGGGACGTTCAAATTCCAATATTTTGACCTGAGTCTGCCAGGATCTGTTGGGTTCCTTCTCCTGCCTTAATTGTTCTTCCAATTTCATCATATGGGATGGCAATTTTGAGTTCTTCAAGCTTAAACTTAAGTAATCTAAATATAACATGTCACTGGTATGTCTATGAAATTTGACCTTGTCTGGAGCACTGATGTTGTCATACCTTATCTTGATCTCAGACACTTTGTTTTCATCTACAACTGTTATATTGAATGTCCTCTTCTTAATATCTCTCACTCTGAACAAAGAATATTTATGTTGGGAAATATTTTCTACCTCAGGGATCAAATCCCTTATCTCACTTAGAGAAATATTTCTCTTCTCAACATATTGTTTGGCCAAATCTTCTTTAGATTGATACACTGCTTCAGATGTCTTGTCAAATATGTATTTTCTTCTGCTAAAAGTTCTGGAGCTACCTTCATTTTGGAGTTTTCTTTCCTTCTCAACCTCTATAGTGCTAGTGCCACTTTCCACCATATCCAGATTTACTTGTTCTTTAGGCTCTTCCTCCTCCAAATTTACAATCTGTGGAGACTGTGTAATTTTCATCTTCTTTGAGGCAGCTTGTTGATCACTGGTGCTCATGGCCTCTGAACTGCTTCTCTTTTTGTAAACACTCATCTTAGGAACTTTGACTATTATCCTTTGAGGAGCTTATTGTGTTTATCTTTGTTTCAAGGTTGCCTCTACTTGCTGCATTTGAGTTTGTTGCAAGATTGTTTCCATATCATCATAGACTTCAAGGTTTGCCAGTTTATCAAAACCCTCAACATGTTCATGCTCATAAGGAGCTTGTTTTTTCATGAAACATCTCTTGGATATGATTTGGTGTGGGTCATATATTCTCCCCTGTAGCTGTGAAAAACCAAACTCTTTGAGCTTTTATTGAATCTAAGATAAACAAGATTTGGTTTTGACAATGAAAGGGCCAATGATAAAAGGGAACTTGAGGTTGGAAGCTTTGTGCAATTTCAGCAAATGCTTTGTCTCATATATAATTCTCTTCCTGATGAATTCAAGTTCAAAGACTTTGGGAGTCAGAAAAATAGGCAATAAGTAGGGGGATTCATGACAACCATAAACCCAGATCATTGTTGAATGCATGAATAGTACCCAGTCCCCCACTGTGTTTTCTAGATTTGGTTGTAGATAGCTCCTCATATCATTCATAACTCTAGGTAAGATGGTGTTGAATATCAAACTGTAAACCCTGGACATGACTTTGTTGACGAAAATGAGCAATGTAATCCTTTTTCATTCAGTTGATATGAATGTTGCTTCGGGAAATTCTCTCTTATTGGTTTCTATGAAAATTATCAGCAGATAGGTGTAGTATCTAAAATGCCTTAGAGAGCTGAAATTTACCAGCTGCTTATGGATATTATCAATTATGAATTGATCAAAGCTGATACAGACTAAAAAACCAGACTCAGACATAAAAAATGTCAATAGGAAACTGAGCATGACTTCGACTACATATTTGTCATTATCCAGACCTAAAATCTGACTCAAAAGGGAATAGGCCCATTGGACTTCAATAACCATTATTCTCACATTCATGGGCAAAGACAAACTCTCTGAAAAATTCTATGGTTTGACAATTGTCTGCAAGAACAGATTTATGACTTTTGATGGACACTCTTTGTATAACCTAATTAGATTTTCTTCATTGAAATGTTCTCATGTTGCAGAGAAAGACTTTGTATACTGAGGGAATCTCAAATTGACATACTTTCTACTCTACACATGACCTCAGACCCCTGTTTATGTTGGAAGATTGGTTGTTGTCATTGATGTCAACCCTAGTCATACTCTTTCCGGTGGTATGTGGCATGTCACGTGGATCCTCATGGTTGAGGAGAAATGAATTTTTGAAGATGACAAAGTGAATTGTACATGTAGGCCCTGAAGACAATTAAAGAAAAGAATTACAAAATAAGAAAGTGTCAGGTCAGC
>SNQJ01S0013841.1:469-15723 GCA_010110895.2 Picea sitchensis
CCCCCTTCCATGTCTCTTCCTTCTCTTTATCTCTCTCTCTTTCTCTCCCTCTCTATGCTTATAAGTTCTCTCCTCCTTAGGCCTCTCTCTTTCTATCCATAATTTCATATGAAAACTAATAGAGTATACAATTATCATTATATATCACTTAAGACTACTTCAAATAACATTAAAATATTGTGCATGCTTGATAGTTAAAAGAAAAAAAAACAAAACAAGTACAATAAATACATTTTTATTTAAATACTATTTTAAATATTATTCTAAATACTAAAAATAAAATAAAAATGATAATGATTTTTTTTAATTGACTTTTTTGAAAAATATACATAAATAATACTCCGGGTTTTGCACATCCTACTCTAATCAATTAAAAAAATCATAATATATATGTAAGAAAATAAAATATCTTAATAAAGGGCATTCCAACACTAAACTATATGATCATTAATTAAAAAATAAATATTAAAATATATCAAATTAAAAATAAATAAAATTATAAGAATTTTTTTTTAAGATATATTAAATAAATACAAACAAAATTGTATATTGAAAAATATTTAATCCAAAATGTATTTATGTATTTTTATAGATTCAATTTCCTATTTGTATATTTATACATATCTATTTTTAATATTATATTTATTGTGAAACAAAAACAGAAATACCATTTATACTTGTAGCATTAACAAGAATAATTCTGAAGCAACTAAAAATTATGAGTAATAAAAATGCTAGTAATACAAAACACAAATACCAACCACATTTCTTTGGCTTTGAAAAAAAAGGAGTTTATATTTTTTAATGGAAAAAACAGTGGATAAATATTTCATCTTTTTCAGTTTGCTCCAGCCGAACCCAGCAAATTAGTGATAAGGAAACTTAATATGATCGATGTCCCAATGAGTGCAATTTTAAATTCAGAGTTACAAAAATTTCATAAATTAGCCTAAATTGCTTCTCTATCACTAATTAGCCTAAATTGCCTCTCTATTGAATGCTTCATGTCTCTCCTTATTAGTGGAAATAGGTTTAGTTGGGTGTCCATATCTTAATTATGAAAACAGGTTTAATTGATTGTTCATATTTAAAAAAATATTTACAGTAAATGAAATTGATGTGCTCGTCCATATTTCTCATTTTAAGTTCATTCAAGTAATTGAAATTGATGTGCTGTTGTAGCAAAAAAAAATTCATTGTCCAAAACAATTTGTATTGAACAGTAAATTAATTAATATTATATAGATGAAAATATTGAACAATAAAGTAATTAATGTTATATAGATGAAAATCATCATATTTAAAATTTAAAGTATATTAAAATAAAATAATATATATCATATAAGTGAAGGCTGCCACAAAATTATTATGAACTACTTTATCACAAAGTGCATAGTATTAACTTTGATTTTTAGTAATCTTGCATTATCTGCATTAGGATAAGATAATCAATTAAAAACAAATATGGAGAAAAAACACAAGATTCACTATTATATAGCATATGGAATTGCTGTTTAGTCTGTGCCTTTTCCATACATATGGAACTGCCATAATTTATCCTACTGGAGTATAACCGTAATAGAGGAAAACTTCTTCTGCCAAATGGAGTATTCATACGGGAAAATTTTGAAAATGCTACGAATATTGTTTTGTGATTACATAGTATTTGATAGTAATCAATTAAAGGAGCATTCAAGTTTCTTTAAATTTCAGAATACGAAAGCAGAGGGGTGCATTGTTGGTATTGAAACAATGCCCAATGCTACTAATATTTTTTTGATATTCATACTGTTTTGTGATTACATAGTATCAATCAGGAATTTGATAGTTAGTGTCTACACGAGCCCAATTAAAGGAGCATTCAAAGTTTCTTTAGATTACAATGTGAGAACAGTATGGAGATTTCATGGGTTACTATGCATGGTTGCTATGAAAGTTATGGTCAGGACAGAGGATCACGAGGATSRTGTGTGTGCCTACTATTTTGTKCTTTCATTTGCCCATATTTCTGGTGCAAAATGCAGTGYCACTTTTTATTATAATACTATTTATTATTATTTCTTGTCATAATACTATTTATTATTATTTCTTGTCAGACAGAAAAAGAGTGGACTTAGACGGAGTCATCTTTAAGAATTTCTGGTATGGGTGGATATTTCTAAATAACCTTTTTCTCTGTATTGATAAACAGTTTGAAACTCATTGAGTCTGTTAATTATTGGGACTCATTGAGGAAGGGAGGCTGGACTGCAGTTTGTTAATAATAAAGAAAGAAAAAATAATCCTGCTAATAATGAATAAAAAAAAGGAAACCATGAATCTAATAATTATATATTAAAAAGGATTCAGAGACATACCTACCATGGGTGTTTATTGTTTGAGTTTTAGGCCGGATCATTTGCATGTGAACTACACTGGGGCTTGTCTCTTCATCGCACTCCATTACATCTTTATCCACATGACCATGGATCAATAATAAAGATAACAACTAGACAACCCTCATTTAAATAAATCAAACAATCAATGTCTTGGTTTTAGTTAGTTTGGATAGGAATAACCTAAAACTTACTAAATCACATAAGTTATTGATATATTTGACTTACAATCTATTGAATATATTTTAAGTTATAGTGACAGGGCTTAATCTCTGCCTAGCTCAGATCAAACTTACCAATTCCTTATTCCCATGATTTTAAATTAAAAAAACTTACAATGCATGCAGAAACAAATAACAATTAAACTGAAAACAACAATGAATTACCTGAAACAGAAGCAGTGGAGAGTCCGTGACGGTATCTGATCCTGGAACATTACTTATAAAGTCAAGAGCACCAGGAATAGGTGGAGAGATATCTCCCAACTCTTCCAAGGAAATATATGGGTCCATTATAAGCTTACCCTTATCATCTGCATTTCTTAATCTTCTCGCAAAGGGATAGTAATCTACCAGAAGGGATAGTAATTCAAGGATGAGTCGCGGCATGATGGATCACATAGGACCACATCTTTATCCCCATGACCATGTATTCTTCATGACCAACCTATCTGACATGAAGAATACACACGACCACATCTTTATCCCTTAGAGACACAGGACCACATCTTTATCCCCGTGACCAACCTGCCTGACACAGGAAGAAATTCCAATGAAAACAAATACAAAGACTCTGCAAGTGATAGGGGAGGAAGACTTTAACAAACAAGTGCAATGGAAATTCATACATTTATAAATTCCACCCCTCCTAGATGGTTAAAAGGAGCTGATACAAAAATCCCGCGAGTCACCAAAAAAGTTAACGGATAAATCCTGTAAGTCTCCCAGATACAAAAAAATCTTGATTCTAAATCCAGTCATTCTCCAAAAACGCTAACGGATAAATCCCGTCAGTCTCCAACAAAATCTTGATCGGATTTTGCAAGAAATCTCCCGAATCTCACGAATCCCGTTTCTCAAAATTTGAAAGTTGTGAGGAGTTTGAATATGGCCCACAACACGATGATAGCTCGCCCTCACGCACACCGTCATCTGATATATTTTGTCATGCTAGGATGCATGATTTCTCATCTTTTTCCCTATTTTTTTATTTGTGTGCTTATATATAACATATAGGGATAATAGTTGGA
Source organism: Picea sitchensis (assembly GCA_010110895.2). Taxonomy (NCBI): domain Eukaryota; kingdom Viridiplantae; phylum Streptophyta; class Pinopsida; order Pinales; family Pinaceae; genus Picea; species Picea sitchensis. Next base: position 4,094 of record SNQJ01S0013841.1, read on the forward strand.
GAGACACTTATTTTGTAGTTCTTTTGAATAGGTTTCACAATTACAAAATTTTTATTTCATAGTAGTTGTGAGGATTCGTGAACAGTAGTTTATAAATTTTAATAAACAAATATATGATTTCTATTTTTTCTCCCATTTTTTTTATTTTTGTTCTTACATATAACATATAGGGATAATAATTGTAGATACACTTATTTTGTAGTTCTTTTGAATAGGTTTCGAATAGGTTTCACAATTATAAAATTTTTATTTCATAGTAGTTGTGAGGATTTGTGAACAGTAGTTTATAAATTTCAATAAACAAATATATTCTAATGAGGGTATTCAAAGAGGTTCTTTTTCTTGCTCCTCGTTTGACTAACATAGTGGTTGATTGGTTGTTGGGTAACATTTTTCTCCTTCACCTATGCACTCAAATGATTTGTGGGTATTTGAAATGGGCCTTCCAACCCTCCTTTGTTGGATGAGATGATTATACTAATCATGGACCCATTAGTGAAATTATCTGAGATAATTTAAAGGATAATAGGGACATAGTACATTTGTAGGCCATTTGTATACATATGGGTATTTGCGATCATTCAAGGGATTATAATCACATTAGTGGATTTGTATGCCTACATGGATAACAACACAGTGCAAGGATTTGAGATGATCCAATGGATTACAAGCACATCATTGCATGTGTATTCATTAATGTATTTGATATGGGCCTTCCTCTGCCCCCTCTAAGCGTTGAGATTATTTCAGGCATTATACGAGGTTAGTGTGTGTATTTGAGATGATTCAAGAGAGTATACGGACATCAATACATTTGTAAGGCATTTGTGTCTATCTGGGTACTTGAGATGATTTAAGGGATTATAAGCATCTTGGTGGATTTGCATGCCTAGCAGAATTTGACATGATTTGAGGACTCATTGGATTGTGAGTCGGTGTTGTGCCTAAGGAATTATAGGCACAAATGTGCATTTAGATCTATCATTTGTCATGTTAGTAGAACATCAAAATACATGCTATGTCTTGGTGCTATTTTGGAAGACTAATAATTGGATACATGTATCTTGTGGTGTCTTGGAATATGTTTTATGATTATATATTCCCCTTTGTATGATTGTATGTATTTAAAATGATCCAAGGAATTGCATGCCCATAGGTATTTGAGATGATTCAGTAACTAGATTATGAGTGGGTGTTGTATTTGAGGGATTATAGCCATACTGATGCATTTATATCATTGTGAGTACTTGTGATGGAAAGCATGCGAATGCCTTTGAATGCTTGAAAGTATTTGAGATGGTATGAGGGATTGCAGGGACGTCAATACACTTTCATGTATGTGGGTATTTGAGATGATATGAGGACCATTTTATCATTCCGTTGTAAGAACATGTTGTGTAATGGTTAATTAATTCCTCCGCATTGACATAATAATCTATTTGATTTAACGTGTAATGTGTATGAGCTACTTGTTGATAACATTGCCAATAAGGGTTGTTATATATTCCATTTGGAAACTATTCTTAAGCTTACATGGATTTTGGGTTAACAAGATCTTGTATATGCTTTTTGGATCTTGCGGTTCGAAGGAATTTGAAGAATTGAAAGATGAGGAGAAACAAGCCAATTGTAGATTGTTGTTGCAAAGAGAGAGATGAATAGGGATTTTTTTTTTGATGTCAAAACTTAGATTCGAGAAAGTAGTATTTGTATTCTTCGAAGAGAATTGAGTTGCACTAAGGTGCACTGCTAATACCCATGGGTATTAAATTGGATAGAGAAATCCATAAGTCCTCCATTTAGAAGGGGTTTTGTAATCTCAACTTCTATGGAACAAAGTTGGAGGCTCCTTCCAACAAGTTTACTACCTTCTTGTCGTGTTCTTCATGATCTTTGGGATTTGCAGATGGTGCAACCATGTTCTCCACAAGGTACCATAATTATTCCATTTCCAAGAGGTTTTTTAATATCAACTTCTATGGAACATGATTGGAGGCTCATTCCAACAATTGATTCTCTCACATCCTAGGAGTTTCCATTGTTGTAATTTTTTTGAAGAAGCTACAATATAAAATCATTAGATTAACTAGGGATTTTCACCCGACAACTCTTTTGAGTTCCACATGCGGATCATTGAATTTTTTTTTTCTATCTCTAAATACTCGACATATTGTTCAGTGAAATCCTTTGAAAAATATTTATTCTAGACAATGTGTCTTTCTATATACAAAATAAATATGATTTCATAAAATATTCTCTTATACCATGTTAAAACTCTCCAGAATATGGTAAAAATTATAGTTTTATGTCTAACCTACATACTTAGGAAAAATTAAAATCTCTATCAAAACTACAATATTAACTTTACTAGAAATGAAAAAACATAAAATTGAGGAAAGTAGTAGTGGGTACACAAATATGAAACTTGAATATCATTACTATTTAATACTCATGGAAACAAGAATTATATTGAAATCTTTAAACTTTTCCCTTCACCCACTGCTTCCTAATTTGAAAAAATTAATGAATAAAAGCCATACTCCTGCCCTCCCCTTCCCCTTTATAGGCTAGGAGGTATAATGAATGTGGACACATGAAAACTAGTGCCTTAAATATAATAAAAGTAAATCCTACATTTTTTCTTAGTGTCATGATTAGCAAACTCAACCTACATGAAAAAACTACTCATAGGAAGGTGTGCCCACTAGAGGAGGGTACAAGTATGCATGCAAAGCACCATATCTAACCTTGGAGACATTCCACAAGGAATGAACCCTATCTAATATTGGAAAAATTCCACATGTGAATCACTCTAACTAGTTGTGCATGCAACTACTAACTCAATAAAAAAAAAATAGAATTGAACTACTAAATATATAAAGAATTTGAATTAGATCTAAACTAAGGAGTGTCACATGCATACACCCTCCATATCTCTTTCCTCCATAAATGTTCCCATCTTGTCACTCATTATTGTATAGAATTGTTGAAGGAGTGTTTATTTATACTGTTATCACCAATGTTGTTGTATGAAGTCTTTGTTATTATTACGATCATTGTATTGAATCTTTTCTTCAATACCTACCACCATACCTTCTTTGCATTCACCTAAATATTTTTTTCTTGTTGTTTCCATTAATGGAGCTCCATTGGACATTTTTTGAGGTACTAAAAGTCCAACAATTATTTTCATCCTTGTCCCACAAATTCCCCCACATATGAAATCCCTTATTCTCCAACTTTGTTCTTGTAAAGGAAAAAATGAACTCAAGTTGTCCTCTTTTTCGTCAAGAAACTCCAAATTGATCCTGAAAGCCAAATCCATCATTTTTGATAATCTACATAGTCACAATTCAACTATTTGGATATCCATTTTGATGCTTACAATACCCTCTTGATAACACAATAATTGTAGATCTTAAAAGATTCAGTCACCCTCTGTGGTAGACACCATATGGGTTGGGTATTCCATTTACATTTAGCATTTTGGATCTCCTTCCAAATAAATATATACCAAGGTGAATTGATGCTAATGTCCTCAACAACTCGTTGTGCTATGAAGGGAGTCCATTGAGGATGTGTATTTGATAGCTAAGGCATTTTATCCTTTTTGGGAAAGTAGAAAGGTCTGAAAAACTAATGGCATTCCTCTTTTCTCACTTAGGTTTCCCAAAACAAAATGTCAAAGAAGTATTTCCCTATGAAACATAGTTACGAACTTGTCGAGAACCCTCTAGAGTTATTGTTTTTTTAGAGGTGACTTTTAGTGGCTATTTTTACCCATGTTTTAAAATGTGGACCTACTAGTAACACAATTTTTAGGGGCATTAAAATAGGAACCTTTTGCAACCATGGCATTAACATCATAATAATTTTGTCAACAAAAACTTTAAAATCAACAATTGAATCAAGAAGTGGTGCTAATAGTAACACAATTTTTTATTTTTGATAGGAAAATTGCAACTTGTTTGAAACCTCTCGGCTTGAAAAGTGCTACCATCGCAAACAAAACTTTAAAATCATCATCTAAATCAAAAAGTGGTGCTCCTAGTAGTTTTCCCCTTTTTTCTAGGGACACAATTATAATTTTTTTGAAATCACGGCCTTGAGAACTAATACCCTTGGAGCTAAAATATTAAGACCAACAACAAAATTGAATCAAATATACCCTATGAAACTAATGAATCCAATGGATCTCTCCATTCAAAGAAAACCACTTGGAATTAAGAATGGTACCTAATTCATGTTGTTGATGTAGAATGGAGTAGATATTACATGAATCATGCTAAGTCAAGGGACGTCTAAAACTCCACTCCTAATCTCGCCAAAATGGACTAGCGATATCAATGTTCATATAAAAGATATCCTCTTTGGGTACGAGCCTAATAATCCCCATCAAGGTATTCCAATATGTAAAATAAAATGAAAACTCCCTAGCCACTAAATTTCAGGTCTTCTAAGAACAAGATTTGGAATCCCAAATATCCCTCTAGAATAAAATATTATTTATGTTAAGCCTCCTAGCCTAAAAATGAGGGATGTCAAATATGCAAGTACCCTCCTATTTCAAACTCCACATTTTCCTCCTTGCCATATCCTACCCTAATATACTACCTGACCATTATCAACAAACCAAACCTACCATCCTCCTCTATGATGTCCTGATACTCTTGAAGATGAAGGGCCCTGGAATATGGAAATTATAAGGAGAATAAATGATATCACATAAAAAAAATAATTACTTTACTTTCCCAACATGACGGGTTGAAATCAATCTATGATGCATAAAAAATGCCAAGGGGATGAGCCTTGCAAACACCCAACCACTCATTTAGTAGCCAAAATGCTTTCTTGGGTTTCTACTTTAATCATACCAAGGTCCCCCTCATCCTTGGGAATGATATAAACTATCCAAGGGACCATGGTAAGATCATGAGCCCCACAATACTTGGATCACAAGTAAGAGAATAAAATTTGTTCAAATTGGAGAAATTGTTCCTTGGATGGGGTGACAACTAGACAGAGTTAGAGGAAGGATGGCATGGGGCGGAAACGAGAGTTAATAATCCTAATAGCTAGCCCTCCAACCATTATTTCATAATGACTCACACCTAGAAAAGAGTAATGGAAGTGCGTCTCGACAACCTTGCATGTTTTATCGCCCCGCGATTAAGCCATACCAAGTGTATCGTGCTAGGCACCAGTCTTAGGGAAGTCGTCACCTCGTCTCTCATGCCTAGCCTATCTATCAATTTGAGTTTCACTAAGAGGGAAAATGACTTGGTGAATTCATTTATTCCCCCTCTACATTTGGTCTTGTTCCTTGGCTCTTTTGTGAAAATTCTCTCTTTTTCCCTATGCAACTACGCTTGATCCATGGCTCTCTCAGGAGAATTCTCTCATTTTCCCTCTGCAATTTTTCTCCTACCCCTCAGCTCTCTCAGGAGAATTCTCTTCATTTCTCCCTACAATTTCTCTTTCTCCACGACTCTTTCAGGATCTCCTAGGCTCTTCCCACTAGTCCCTCTACCCTCCTCCTTCACTCCTACACAGACCAGCCTCCACAATCCCTCCACCATTTCAAGAGAAAGGGGGAATTACATGAGAGGCTTGTTGTATTACATGTCCCTCTCTATATCTGGCATACTCACCCCCTCCCAATTGACTCTCATAATAGTCAGGAATAATAGGTAGGGTTTGCCTAAGCTTCCATTGTCACCCACTCAATCTCATCCTTTGATCCATGGAAACCATTTGGTCAAAGAGGAGACAACACCTTCGAAAGAGAGCACTCCTCTGCACACTAATCCTCTTTCCACCTCACAAAATCCATCCATAGGACCATGTGTTTTGCACAAGCAGCTACATGGTGGAGGAATAAATTCCCATCAAGCTAGTAGGTGGAAGAGCATATGAAGAGCATTAGAGAGGACAAGGAGGCAGAGCCACCTCTTCTCTCCCCAAATCGACTCTTGGACGAGCACCTCCAAATCATTTTCAAAATTAGGAAAAATAAAAAAGACCAACTGCACTCTCAGTGCATGCTCGAACAAATAATGAATATTTTGTTCGATGCATTGGGGGATGCTTCTGCATGGAATTGATGCCCGACATGCGGCCAAAAGTTCGTCCTGGCCTACAACATCCATGGTTTTTCAAGCTCACCCAAAGATTAGCTCCTCCATTTTTTCTTTTTTTTTTTTGCTCTCGTCGCAAGGTAGATGGTCATGGGGATCAGTCTCATATCATTTTGTTCATACAGTTTTTGTATGCGGTGACATGTCAAACTCTAATTTCTTAATGGAAGAAATTTGTTTTGGTTTATGTTTTGTGGAAGAATAAGTGGCTAATAGATGGAATTGTACAAACATTAGCAAAAATTGATACAAGGCTATTACTTATAAATTGATCTAGGATCTTTTCATCGAGTGAATTCTAAAGAATTGCATTAAATGAGCATAAATTAAATTACACCATTAAACAAGGAAAATATCAATAATGAAGAGACATAAGCATCAATATGAACACACAAAATTTATAACAGAGTTCGTCCCTGTTGGACTACATCTTCACATCCTTCTCTCAAATGGGTAGGCCTTCTTATTAACTCAACAAAAGAATTTGAAAAAATACATATAAGTATACCTCATTTTGAAATCAAGTTGCAGAAGCTTTGCTCAGATCATAAAACAAACAACACCACTGAATTTGTTGCATCAAATTACCCAAAAATGACTGTCTCCATGCTTTGATCCGACTCTGTCACTCCCAAGCCTAGGAGAAACTCTGTCTTTGTTTACATTCCATACAACCTGCAATAAATGATGAGAATGTGTCTCGAAAAAAAATTTGGTCCATACCCTTGCCTGCCCCCTTGCAACATGGGTGGATTCACCTTTTAATAAAAAAGCATGGCCTTGTAATCAATCAAAGGCCATTGGACTTATGGTTATTAGAGCATATATTAAGTTGTTAATAGAGGGGGAGGTCTCGGGTTTGAGCCTGCGAGCCTCCCCTTTTTGGGTATTCGTTGTAACAATGTGTATATTTGAAATATTTTTTTCTGGCAAGTTTAGCAGTTTTCTAGATATGATGGTTGGTCTTCATATTTGGCAGGGTCCTGCTGATACACATAAAAAATACTCACTTTGATAGTGTTGCAAGTGTCGTCATTACAAAGGTCACAAGTGTCGCATTTTGCTCACAAGTGTCGCAAGTGTCAGGGAACCATACTACCTTGATGCCTATGTCGTGCCTATAAGGACATAAGAAGGACACTTGAAACACCTCAAACATTTGATTTGGAAGAGGAGAAATGAGTCAGCAGGCTTACAAACCTTTTTCCATCTGAAAGCACCACAAAAACTGAGCTTTTGAAGGAGAGCGCTCCCCTATACCTCGTATAGGAGCGTCGACGCTCCCCCTTACACTGTCTCAGAGCATTATAATGCTCCTCTTGCCCTTTTGAGGAAGCGCTATGGATTTTGAAAGTGTTGACGCCCCGCTAAAGCCTACTAGGGAGCGCTACAATGCTCTGATGGTCCTTTTGAGGGAGCACTACCTATTCTGGGCAGTAGTTAAGTTGTTGAGATGAATGGGGGAAGGATCTTTTCATTCTTGGAAGGTAGTTGGATTCGAATCCCTAGTCCAGCCATGATCTTAGGGTAGATCCTCAACTGAAGGAGGAAAATCCTCAACTTCCCCAAGGATATATCAAGTGGTTAAAGCCTCTCCAAGGCTATATAAGCAAGCTTTCTAATGGTGAAAGAGGATTGGAAAATGAGAATCACACCAAACTTATGATCTCATAAGTGGTGCTGGAATGGGGAAGAATTGCTAGCATGAAACCTATGATATCATAGGAAACACACAGTCAGCTGAAGGAGAGTGATCAGTGAAGCTGTTATCATCCAGGTCGTGGATCTTTCGAGCAAGGGTTAGACAAAGGGGACTTGACAAAGCTATCGCATTCGCATCTACGATTGTAAGTACCACTGTCGTTATTCTCATTAATATGAGAAGCTTGGTCTTTTTCTTTCTAGTTTGTGTCTGATCTTACATGAACTTATTGTTGATAGATAGATTTGTTTTCAAGATAATATCAATAGAGTAGGAAGTTTTTGTACTTTGTTTGTCTACAGGACTCATCGAGGCGCGAGATTTTGGAGCTAGACTCGGAGCATGCAGGGACAAACGTCGATAAAGAGGTACTTCTATGCTCCTTCCTTATCATGTATTAGTTTTTATAGATTTGAAAGGAAGTTTGTGTCCACGTTAATCACTTTCTATCTTAGAGTTTAGGGTCTATCTCTTTGAGACAATCTACCTATCCACACAGAGATTTTCCTACAACAGAAACTGGCGACTCCACTAGGGAGTCCTCAAATCGAAACTTTTTATTTTGATTTCTCCTCATAGACCTTGTTTTACCCCCTTCTTGTTTTAGACCTGGTTCACTCCTCTTTTGATTGATTTCATGAGCTGATTGACTCCCTACCCCACCACACTCATCTTGATTGTCAAGACTGAACTGCAATTTTTGGATTTTTTGACAATTTTAGGAGATTTTGAACCTGGCGCCCCTATCCCTATGTTAACAGAGTGCGAAATCTCCCTTAATATATTGGACATAGATTTATAATTCTCTAGTGGCCCTTATACCATAGTTCCATCCCTCTTTTGCCCAAAATCTCTTCAAAATTTCCATTTTTTGGAGGTCCAGACCTTGTTTTTTGACTTGCTGAGTTGTTTTGTGATTTGATCATTCTTCCTTTGACCTTTGAAATGCTTCCTCCTGAGAAGTAAACACCTTTTTGTTCAGATTTCATGCCCTTCTTCATTATTTTTGAGTTTTTTGTTGTTGAGAGCCTGAGATCAATCTGCTGCTTTCTTCTCTCCTATCCAACTGAGCGGGAACTCTAGTGAAGGACATTTGAAGTCTGTAAATCTTCTCATTTGGTTCTTTGAGGTAATATGATCCAATCTCTTTCCCATTCTTTTTATGTTTTTGGTCTTCTTTCTCTTGTTTGATTGGAAAAGGGTGTGTTGTTTGCGCAAAATTTGCATTTTCTTGTCTGAATCTCCTTGATCTGAAAGGGTAGTTGGCAGGAGAAATTTTGCATTGAATTATCATTCGCATGAAAACGACAAAAGTACATATTAATCATTAGTTTGCATATTAGTTTGCATTTCTGAAATGTTGTAACATCATATTGGATTTGAGAACAAAATTGATTGAGGGCATCCCTTATCAAGTGTTTGATAGTGAAATTGATACTTCCTCTTTCCCTTAAATAGGTATTCATTGAAAAGAAATGATTGCTTCTCATATTTCATGCATATTTTTGGGAATTGAGTCATCATTCTATCAGTTTCACTTTTGTACACCCTATGAGTAAACAACAACCATTAAAATCAACGCTTAACTAAAATTTATCATACTTTTTACATCTTTGTTAGCAAACCTACATTAGTTTAAGGTGTATGGATTTGGAATAGGTTGAAAGGATAACTTTCCAAATCTATCAAACAAACTTAGTATCTTGCAGTAGGGAGAGTCAAATCCAATTTTCATATTAGTCTGCCTAGGATCCCCCACTCACACAGGGGTTATGCATGAGGTTGCATTCGGGTGAGTTACAGAGATTATCCCTCCCTGGACCAACTATTTGTAGTGGTCGGATCATATACTGGGGGTCACTGGAAGGTATACCCATGATTATGTGTGGGAGCCTTTCGGGTTGATTTTGGACTCGTTATCCTACCCATACGTTCTGACTGGACTGTCGACTATACCCGCCCAAGGGCTGACTACGAGTTGTTAACCTTAGTAGCCACAATATTTAGGGTCTCACACAAGGTGATAGTGAAGGGAAGTCTCACTGTACCTAGAACAAACGTTGGTCAAACTCACTCGGGCTCCTTGGAGGGTAAATCCACAATTACTGCGTGGACACTTGCACCAAGGCATAAGTCTGTTAAGCAAGTCTCTAACGTAACTGATCCACCCGCTCTATCCCCGACCATTCCTATTTTGATCTCGCAACATTGGATTTCATCACAAACTAGTGGTTTCATCATAGGAAGGTTTGTTTGATTGATTGCTTCTTAGATTCGTAGCATGTGTTGTTTGTTTTACTTAGCGGACCTTAGGTCGAGTCATTGTTAATGGCATCGAATCCTAAGAGTACCAATGGAGGAACGCCTTCTCCCGGGAAACCTTATACCTTTAGTTCGTTTGGAAACTTTGGTCCTCCATATGTTGCCACACTGAGTCTTCGAGGAATCACTATCGGATTACCAATTTGGTTGTTCCCCACTCTCGTGATCCCAAATCCTCAAAATGTTTTAGCTGCACCTAATACTCTGGATGTCAATATACCACCCACACATCAACCTCATGTCGACTTTTCACCTTCTTCTCCCATTAAGTATCCTTCCATTTCTCCTTCTTCACCTAGTGAAAGATCTAAAGCAAGTAGCCAGGTTGATCAGAAAAAGAAGAAACAAAAAGAGAAGAAGAAGAAGAGCCCGAAAAGGACCAAGGCCCCAACAACATCAGATGTTGGCTCTAAGAAACCAGTTACTATTAATAGTACTGGGAGTGTCGATGAGGTCAACAAGATTAAAATGAAGAATCCAAAATCCAAATTCCCTTGCAGCCTTTGTAAGTGTGACCACTTTATAAAGGATTGCCCCGGTCTTACCCAGGTCTTAGAAATTTGGTCCTCCATGTCATCGGCCTCTGTCAGTCATGTCTGTTACACATCAAAACTACTCACTTCGATAGTGTCGCAAGTGTCATCATTACAAAGGTAGCAAGTGTCACATGTTTCTCACAAGTGTCACAAGTGTCAGGGAAGCATACTGCCATGATGCTTATGTCGTGCCTATAATGACATGCGAAGGACACTTGAAACACCTCAAACATTTGATTTGGAAGAGGAGAAATGAGTCAACAGGCTTGAAAACCTTTTTCCATCTGAAAGAACCTCAAAAACTGAGTTTTGGAGGAGAGCGCTCCCCTATACCTCTTTTGGGAGCACCGACGCTCCCCCTTACACTGTTTGGGAGCAATATAAAGCTTCCCTAGCCCTTTTGAGGGAGCACTATAGATTTTGAGAGCGCTGGCACCCCCCTAAAGCCTACTAGGGAGTGCTACAACGCTTTGATGGTCCTTTTGAGGGAGCGTTACCTATTCTGGGTAGTTGTTAAGTTGTTGAGATGAATGGGGGAGGCATCTTTTCATTCTTGGAAGGCAGTTGGATTCGAATCCCTAGTCTAGCCATGATCTTAGGGCAGATCCTCAACTGAAGTTGTCAAATCCTCAACTTCCCCAAAGATATCTCAAGTGGTTAAAGCCTCTCCAAGGCTATATAAGCAAGCTTTCTAACGGTGAAAGAGGATTGGAAATGGAAAATTACACCAAACTTATGATCTCATAAGTGGTGTTGGAAGGGGGAAAGAATTGCTAGCATGAAACCTATGATCTCATAGGAAACACATAGTCAATCAAAGGAGAGTGATCAGTGAAGCTTCTATTATCCAGGTTGTGGATATTTCGAGCAAGGGTTAGATGAAGGGGACTTGACGAAGCTATCACATTCGCATCTACGATTGTAAGTACTACT
>SNQJ01S0013841.1:15733-32293 GCA_010110895.2 Picea sitchensis
TGTTTGTTTTACTTAGTGGACCTTAGGTCGAGTCAGTGTTAATGGCATCGAATCCTGGGAGTACCAATGGAGGAACCCCTTCTCCTGGGGAACCTTATACCTTTCCTTCATCTGGAAACTTTGGTCCTCCATATGTTGCCACACTGAGTCTTCCACGACTCACTATTGGATTACCAGTTTGGTTGTTCCGCACTCCGGTGATCCCGAATCCTCTCAATGTTTCAGCTGCACCTAATACTTTAGATGTCAATACACCACCCACACATCAACCTCATGTCGAATTTTCACCTTCTTCGTCCATTAAGTATCCTTCCATTTCTCCTTCTTCGCCTAGTGAAAGATCTAAAGCAAGTNGTTGATCAGAAGAAGAAGAAATGGAAACAGAAGAAGAAGAAGAACCCGAAAAAGACAAAGGCCCCAACAACATCATATGTTGCCTCTAAGAAACCAATTAGTGTTAATAGTATTGGGAGTGTTGATGAGGTCAACAAGATTAAAATGAAGAATCCAAAACCCAAATTCCCTTGCAGCCTTTGTAAGGGTGACCACTTTCTGAGAGATTTCCCTGGTCTTACCCAGGTCTTAGAAATGTGTTCCTCCACGTCATCAGCCTCTGTCAGTCATGTCGATGATACCCCGTCAACTAGTGATGTTTAGGTTGGTAAAAAGAAAAAAACTGTCAAGTTCCCTTGCATGTTATGTAAAGGTAATCATTACTCTCACCTTTGTCCTCACATGGATGAGGCTTCTTATCTTTTGGAAAAACTTCAACTTCCAAAAGGTTATCGTAATCTTTCCTCCAACCCATCATTTGCTGATGGACTAGTCAATATGGTTCCATCCCCGGTCAGTCCGGTTGATCAGGTGGTCAATCTAGTTTCCTCCTCGATTGAATCACAAACCCAAGTAGCTAATCCAGTTCCATCATCGATCAACCCCACTCTTCATCACAAGAGTGACATGAAAGTGGTTGATATATTTTCATCCTCGGTCGATCTCGCTCTCCCGTTAGAGAGTGACACCAAAGTGTTCGATCCATTTCCATCGGTTGATCCCATTCCTCCATTGAGGAATGTCAAAGTGATTGATCCAGTCCCTTCCTCGGTCAATCCCACTCTTCCTATGAAGAGTGATAAAGTGGTCTATCCATGTCCACCATTGGTTGATCTGATCCAATCATCGGTCGATCCTACTCCCATTCTATAGAGTAAACCCGATACTTCCCATGTTTTTCTTCTTAATACATACTCTACCGTGCCCGGGGGCATTCCTCTTTCTCCTGTGAAACCCCCTCCAAGTACTGAAGCCATCCTTTTTTATTGGGGTGCGCTAACTGGACCTCGTCTTCCCTCTCACATTCCTTTCCAGATTACAGTACAGATTCGTGGTTGGGACATTCCTCAAACACTGATAGATGAAGGTGCGTCTGTTAGTATTTTGTCTTCTGTTGCTTGGTATGATTTGGGTTGTCCACAGCTCGCACTGGTTACACAGAATCTGTTATCTTTTAACATAATAACTAGTCAACCTTTAAGGATCCTTCCTCGATTTCATGTAACTTTGGGAGGAAAAAATGTCTTTATCGATGTCCTGGTAGTCTGAGACCCCTTGTATTTCTCTTTACTCCTTGGGTGGGATTATGTCTATGCTCTGAAATCTCTTGTATCCACCCTTTTTCATGTGATATATTTCCCTCACGATGGAAGAATTGTGACTTTTGATAAACTTTCATTCATCGGCCCTAACTGGGTTACCTCCCTAAGTGGTTCTTATATGCAGACAATATCACCCCCGCCGCATGTCAATTATGTGGCATTATCTCCCATGACCTCAACTTCTGATGATTTGGATCCGGTAGTTGACATGGTGATCTCTTTGGTAGGATTATTGGAGCTTGATCTCCTTACTCATGTCATGACCCTCGACATGTGTTCCTTCTCGAGTGATTATCTTCCATCCAATGAAGATCTCCTAGAATCCATGACTGAGTTTTGTCCCTTGACATGGTACCCTTCCAGAGCATTATCCTCTTGGAAGCCATGATCAAGAAGCAACCACGAGCATAGTTTTTCTTCTCTATGGAAATCTCGTTAAAAAATGAAGCAGAGGTCACTAGCATAGTTTCCCTTCTCTGTGGAAAGCTCGTTAAAAAAAGAAATAGAGGTCTTGAGCATAGTTTTATTCTATGTAGCAAGCTCGTTAAAAAATGAAACAACAATCTGGGGATCGAAACTGGAACCTTGAGCATAGTTCTTTTCCTGTGTCAAGCTCGTTAAAAAATGAAACAATCATCTCTCCCTTCAAGTTGAGTCTTTCGCCAGATCTTGTAGATTTCGAGTCGAGTCTTTCATTAGGTCCCATTTTTGAACCTTCATTTCATCCACCTGTATCCTTTTTCTCCATCTAGCATAGAAATTGGTGACTACCTCAAAGTCGGTGAATGAATTGAAGCTTCGGGGGGCATGTCTCCATCCTTTGATGATCATTTTGGAGTCAAGACACTAGCTTTCAAGCTGAGGGCATACCAAGGTTAGTATTTTTATTTCTCATGCTCGTAAATACATGAGAATGCAACTGGATAAAATTTTATCTCTTTTTTGGACCCATACGGATACACGAACACACGAAAAAGGAACCCCCCTGGAGTCATCTTTAAACCCTTTTCAAACTCTCTAAATATGAAAAGATTGTCGAGTGACCTTGATTCCTTTCACACTTGTTAAAAGGTCAGAAAGGGCGTCTTTTGGGTGATAGTTTATCTCTTTTTCGGTATCGTTAGACTACTGTACGAAGAAGGAACTGAGAGAGTTGTCTTTTAAGTGTTTTTCCAAACTCTATAATCCCGAAAAACCTTCTAGTTTTCTGTCTTTGGACTCGTTAAAACAAACATCGACAGGCCGATATGGGACCGAACCCTTACTTCTTCTGATTCGTTAAACAAAGGAAGATCAACTTACCGAAGGTGAGTTATATAAAGCATGTGTTATCCTCCTCGGTCTCACTAAATCAAAAAGAGGTACTTGTCTATCTCGATGGGGGAAAAAATTGAAAGGAGCAAGCCAAGTAGTCTCTTGAGAATATTATCCAGCAATTCTTAGAGTCACCCTTGAACATGGCAGTTTGTCATTTGCACGCATCAAAATCCACCGAACCTCTGCACTGAGCCAATCCTTTGAGTTCCTTTCGCTCCTTTGGGTCACTCGGCGCAAGTCACAATATCCACTGCATAGTTTTGGTCCATGTCATGTTTCACTTTTGTGCCTCAGTGTTCAAGGGAAGTATCCTCCTCGAGAGTTAGCCATCCCAAATATCTTTCCTCAAAACCCATGTCAATCCATGTTATTTTGATCTACCAATCACATCTCTATGTATGTTTCATGTCTTTGATGGGGGATACATCAAGGCCCTCCCTCAATGAGTCTATTCCTATCGACTTCAACACATTATCTAGGAATTAGGCTTAGAAACCAATTAGTACTTTGGGACCTGCATGCCTCAATGGCAGGCCTCCTCACATTCGACAGTAGGTTTACATCATTGACCTCTAATCGGATGATTCCACGGATGTTCGACTCCAGCTCATCCATTCACATTCGTTGTAATGTACTAGGGTACCTTTGGAATCATTGACATTAATGGTGATCTCCCTCGTGCTTGTTAACGATTTACATCATTGATCGGTAATCAAGTGGTTTCCTCCATGTTCAACATCATGACATATATTCACATGGTTAGATTTGTACCATATTGGGATTGGTAACAAGACCCTAGGTTGAGTGATCACTTTGATATATACTTTTCCCAGGTTGCGAAGGAGTTTCTATTGGACAAATAACACATATACTATTACATAGATCCACTTTGTATTGGTTGTGGCTATGTATTGTCATATCGTAGATCCACTGTGTATTATTCATGGCTATGATCAGTTCATGTCATCAGAGTATAGATCCATAGTGTATTTTCAGTGTCTATACCTTTTTATCAATACAATTATGGATCTGTAGTGTATTTTATGGTGGCCATATCTTGCAAGTCTTGATCACCCAAGCATAGGTATGCCTGCCTTGGGTTTTGAAATATGTCATGATATTTGTTGGATGTTTGTGTGCAGCTTCCATCAGGTTCTCTGAGTCTATACCCTTATTTGAAAGTCTACAAATAATTTCAGTTATTAGTTCCTGTCTTCTAACTTCATACTTTGTGGGGAAATCTGTTACACATCGAAATTACTCACTTTGATAGTGTCGCAAGTGTCGTCATTACAAAGGTCACAAGTGTTGCATGTTTCTCACAAGTGTTGGAAGTGTCATGGAAGCATACTGCCATGATGCCTATGTCATGCCTATAATGACATGAGAAGGACACTTGAAACACCTCAAACATTTGATTTGGAATAGGAGAAGTGAGTTAGAAGGATTGCAAACCTTTTGCCATCTAAAAGCACCTCAAAAACTGAGTTTTGGAGGAGAGCGCTCCCCTATAGCTCTTCTGGGAGTGTCGACGCTCCCCCTTACACTGTTTGGGAGTGTTATAAATCCCCCCTGGCCCTTTTGAGGGAGTGCTATATATTTTGAGAGCGTTGGCGCCCCCCTAAAGCCTACTAGGGAGCGCTACAATGCTCTGATGGTCATTTTGAGGGAGCGCTACCTATTGTGGGAAGTTGCTAAGCTATTGAGATGAATGGGGGAAGCATATTTTAATTCTTGGAAGGCAGTTGGATTGGAATCCCTAGTACAACCATGATATTAGGGTAGATCCTCAACTGAAGGAGGCAAATCCTCAACTTCTCCAAGGATATCTCAAGTGGTTAAATCCTCTCCAAGGCTATATAAGAAAGCTTTCTAATGGTGAAAGAGGATTGGAAATGGAGAATTACACCAAACTTATAATCTCACAAGTGGTGCTTGAAGGGGGGAATAATTGCTAGCATGAAACCTATGATCTCATAGGAAACACGCAGTCAATCAAAGGAGAGTGATCAGTGAAGCTGCTATTATCCAGGTTGTGGATCTTTCGAGCAAGGTTTAGACGAAGGTGACTTGACGAAGCTGTCACATTCACATCTACGATTGTAAGTATTGTTGTCATTATTCTCATTAATATGACACGCTCGGCCTATTTCTTTCTAGTTTGTGTATGATTTTACATGAACTTATCGTTAATAGATAGATTTGTTTTCAAGCTAATATCAATAGAGTAGGAAGTTGTCCTACTTTGTTTGTCTATAGGACTTAGCGGGAAGCGAGAGTTCAGAGTTTTATTCAGAGCATGCAGGGACAAACATCATTTAAAAGGTACTTCTATCATCCTTCCCTCTCTTGTATTAGTTTGTGTATATCTGAAAGGAAGTCAGTCTCCACATTAAGCACTTTCTTTCTTAGAGTTAGGTTCTAGCTCTTTGAGGCAATCTACCTGTCCGCAGGGAGATTTTCCTACAGCAATGTCTATGATACCACATCAGCTAGTGACGTTAAGGTTGGTAAGAAGAAGAAAACTGTCAAGTTCCCTTGCATGTTATGTAAAGGTAATCATTACTCTCACCTTTTTCCTCGCATGGACGAGGCTTCTTCTCTTTTGGAAAAACTTCAACTTTCAAAAGGTTATCGTAAGGTTTCCTTCGACCCATCATTGGTTGATGGAATGGACAATCCGGTTCCATCCCCAGTCAGTCTGGTTGATCAGGTGGTCAATCTAGTTTCCTCCTCGATTGAACCATGAACCAAAGTAGCTGATCCAGTTCCATCATCGATCAGCCCCGCTCTTCATCAAAAAAGTGACACCAAAGTGGTCGATCTGTTTTCATCCTCAGTCAATCCCACTCTCCCGTTAGAGAGTGACAGCAAAGAAGTTGATCTGTTTCCACCCATCGACCCCATTCTTCCCTTGGAGAATAAAACTCAAGTGGTCGATCTAGTTTCGCCATCGATCGATCCCATTCCTCCATTGAGGAATGTCAAAGTGACTGATCAAGTCCTTTCCTTGGTCAATCCCACTCTTCCTCTAAAGAGTGCTAAAGTGGTCTATCCAAGTCCACCATTGGTTGATCTGATCCAATCATTGGTCGATCCTAATCTCCTTCTAGAGAGTAAACCCGATACTTCCCATGTTTTTCTTGTTAATACAGACTCTACCGTGTTGAGGGACATTCCTCCTTCTCCTGCGAAACCCCCTCCAAGTAATGAGGCCATCCTTTTTTATTGGGGTGTGCTAACTAGACCTCGTCTTCCCTCCCACATTCCTTTCTAGATTACAATACAGGTTCGTGGTCGAGACGTTCCTCAAACGCTAATAGATGAAGGTGTGTGTGTTAGTATTTTGTATTCTATTGCTTGGTATGATTTGGGTTGTCCATAGCTTGCACCGGTTACACAGAATCTGTTAGCTTTTAGCAGAACAACTAGTCAACCTTTAGGGATCCTTCCTCAGTTTCCTGTAACTTTGGGAGGGAAAACTGTCTTTATCAATGTCATGGTAGTCCGAGACCCCTTGGATTTAGCTTTACCTCTTGGGCAGGATTATGTATATGCTATGAAAGCTCTTGTATCCAATATTTTTCATGTGATATCTTTCCCTCATGATGGAAGAATTGTGACTATTGATAAACTTTCATTCATCAGCCTCGACTGGGTTACCTCCCTAACTGGTTCCTATATACAGACAATATTGCCCCCGCCGCATGTCAATTATGTGGCGTTGTCCCCCATGACCTCAACTTTTGATTATTTGGATCCGGTAATTGACATGGTGATCTCTTCGGTAGGGTTATTGGATCCTGATCTCCTTACCCCTGTCATGACCCTCGGCATGTGTTCCTTCTCGAGTGATTATCTTCCATCCAGTGAAGATCTATTGGAGGCCATGACCACGTTTTATCCATTGACATGGTACCCTTCCAGAGAATTGTCCTCTTGGAAGCCATGATCCAGATGAAACCACGAGCATAGTTTCTCTTCTCTGTGGCAAGCTCGTTAAAAAATGAAACAGAGGTCATGAGCATAGTTTCTCTTCTCTGTGGTAGTCTCGTTAAAAAATGAAATAAGGGCCACGAGCATAGTTTCTTTTCTCTGTGGAAAGCTCGTTAAAAGATGAAACAGAGGCCTTGAGAATAGTTTTCTTCTCTGTAGCAAGCTTGTTAAAAAATGAAACAACAATCTGAGGATCAAACCTAGAACCTTGAGCATAGTTCTTTTCCTGTGTCAAGCTCGTTAAAAAATGAAACAATCACCTCTCCCTTCAAGTTGAGTCTTTTGCCAGATCTCTTAGATGTCGAGTCGAGTCTTTCGTTAGGTCTCATTTTTGAACCTTCATTTCATCCACCTGTATCATTTTTCTCCATATAGCATAGAAATTGGTGACAACCTCAAAGTCGGTGAATGAATTGAAGCTTGGGGGGCATGTCTCCAGCCTTTGATGATCATTCTGGATTCAAGTCACTAGCTTTCAAGATGGGGGCAGAGTACCGAGCTTAGTCTTTCTTCTTTCTCGTGCTCATAACTACATGAGAATGCATCCGGCTGGAATTTTATCTTTTTTTCAGACCTGTATGGATACACGAAAAAGGAACCCCCTAGAGTCATATTTAAACTCTTTTCAGACTCTGTAAATATGAAAAGATTGTCGAGTGATCTTGCTTCCTTTCATGCTCGTTAAAAGGTTTGAAAGGGCATATTTCGAGCGATAGTTTATCTCTTTTTCGGTCTCGTTAGACTATTGTATGAAAAAATAACTGAGAGAGTTCTCTTTTAAGTGTTTTTCCAAATTCTATAATCCTGAAAAACCTTCAATTTTTTTTGTCTTTGGACTCATTAAAGCACACATCGACAAGCCCATAGGAGATCGAACCCTTACTTCTTCTGGTTCATTAAACAAAGGAAGAGGAACTTGCTGAAGGTAAGTTATATCGAGCATGTGTTATCCTTCTCAAGCTCATTAAATTCAAAAAGAGGTACTCGTCTATCTGGATGGGGGGGAAATTGAAAGAAGCAAGTCAAGTAGTCTCTTGAGAACATTACCAAGTAATTCTTAGAGTCTCCCTTGAACACAACACTTTGTCTTTTTCATGCATCATAATCCACCAAACCTTTGCACTGAGCCAATCCTTTGAGTTTATTTCACTCCTTTGAGTCACTTGACGTAAGTCACAACATCCACTGCATCATCAAGTTTTGGTCCATGCCATGTTTCTACTATTATGCCTTACTGTTCAAGGGAAGTATCCTCCTCGAGAGTCAGCCATCACAAATATCTTCTCTCAATACCCATTTCATTCCATGTTCATTTGATATACCAAGTACATCTCTGTGTCCGTTTCATTTCGTTGATGGGGGATACATCAAGGCCCTCCTTCGACGAGTCTATTCCTATCGACTTCAACACATTATTCGGGAATTAGGCTTAGAAACCAGTTAGTACTTTGGGACCTGCATGCCTCAATGGCAGGCCTATTCACATTTGACAGTAGGTTTACATCATTGACCTCTGATCGGATGATTCCATGGATGTTCGACTCTAGCTCATCCATTCACATTCATTGGAATGTACTAGAGTACCTTGGGAATCATTGACATTAATGGTGATCTCCCTCGCGCTTGTTAACGGTTTACATCATTGACCGGTAATCAAGTGGTTTCTTCCATGTTTGACATCAAGACATCTATTCACATGGTTAGATTCATACTACATTGGGATCAGTAAGAAGACCCTGGGTTGATTGATCACTTTGATATGTACTTTTCCAAGGTTGTGATGGAGTTTCTTTTGAACAATGACACATATACTGTTACATAGATCCACTTTGTATTGGTCGTGGCTATGTCTTGTCAAATCATATATCCACTGTGTATTCTTCATGGCTACGATCAGTTCAGGTCATCAGTGTATAGATCCACACTGTATTTTCAGTGGCTATACCCTTTTATCAATCCAATTATGGATCCGTAGTGTATTTTATGGTGGCCATATCTTGCAAGTCTTGATCACCCAAGAATAGGTATGCCTACCTTGGGTTTTGAAATATGTCATGATATTTGTTGGATGTTTGTGTGCAGCTTCCTTCAGGTTCTCTGCATCTATACCCTTTCTTGAAAGTCTACAAAGCATTTCAGTTATCAGTTCCTGTCTTCTAACTTCATACTTTGGGGGGAAATCTGTTACACATAAAAAATACTCACTTTGATAGTGTCACAAGTGTCGTCATTACAAAGGTCGCAAGTGTCACAAGTTTTAGGGAACCATACTGCCATGATGCCTATGTTGTTCCTATAACGACATAGAGTGACACTTGAAACACCTCAAACATTTGATTTGGAAGAGGAGAAATGAGTCAGCAGGCTTACAAACATTTTTCCATCTGAAAGCACCTCAAAAACTAATCTTTTGAAGGAGAGCTCTCCCCTATACCTCTTATGGGATCACCGACGCTCCCCCTTACACTGTCTGGGAGTGTTATAAAGATCCTCTGGCCCTTTTGAGGGAGCACTCTAGATTTTGAAAGCGTTGGCACCCCCCTAAAGCCTACTAGGGAGCACTACAATGTTATGATGGTCCTTTTGAGGAAGCACTACCTATTCTGGGAAGTAGTTAAGTTGTTGAGATGAATGGGGGAAGGATCTTTTCTTTCTTGGAAGGCAGTTGGATTCGAATCACTAGTCCAACCATGATCTTAGGGAATATCCTCAACTGAAGGAGGAAAATCATCAACTTCCCCAAGGATATATGAAGTGGTTAAAGCCTCTCCAAGGCTATATAAGCAATATTTCTAATGGTGAAAGAGGACTAGAAAAGGAGAATCACACCAAACTTATGATCTCATAAGTGGTGCTGGAACGGGGAAGAATTGCTAGCATGAAACCTATGATCTCATAGGAAACACATAGTCAGCTGAAGGAGAGTGATCAGTGAATCTGTTATCATCCAGGTCATGGATCTTTCGAGCAAGGGTTAGACAAAGGGGACCTGACGAAGCTGTCACATTCACATCTACAATTGTAAGTATCGATGTTGTTATTCTCATTAATATGACAAGCTTGGCATGTTTCTTTCTAGTTTGTGTATGATCTTACATGACCTTATTGTTGATAGATAGATCTGTTTTCAAGCTAATATCAATAGATTAGGAAGTGGTCGTATTTTTTTGTCTACAGGAATCATCGAGGAGCAAGAGCTTGGAGCTCGACTCGGAGCGTGTAGGGACAAACGTCGATAAAGAGGTACTTCTATTCTGCTTCTTTCTGATGTATTAGTTTGTATAGATTTGAAAGGAAGTCAGTGTCCACGTTAAGAAATTTTTGTCTTAGAGTTTAGGGTCTAGCTCTTTGAGGCAATCTACCTGTCTGCAGGGAAATTTTCCTACAACACCTGTTGGGTTTGGCCGATCCACCAAATCCTTTTCTATATATATTTTTGGAAAATCCGCTCTCGGGTTGTCATTGGGAATTTTTCCACCACCATGTGGCAACCAACCATTGGGCCACATCAACCACTATACAATCATCCTTCCATGTCAGTGTATGGTCTAACAAATCATTTTCCAATTCAGCATGCCACGTCAGTGTACAGACTACCACGTGGTGCAATTTTATTGGTCCACGAAAGGACCCAGAAATCATAAATATGAGTGACATGTGGAAGCCTCTATCACTACCATGTTACCATGGTGATGTCATGCTGATGTCAACATGACAAGTGTCACCTCTTGTGCATGCCACATATGTTTTACAGATGTTGATGTCATCCGTACTGATGCTGATGTCAATAGTACGAATGCTGACTCATCCCCCTACTGACTAGGTTAGGTTGACCAAAATTTGGCTGTGAATATATTTTGATACCTAATGTCATTTGATGTATTGGAAATCTTGTGACGCGCTCTTCGTGATGATGTCATTTTCACTGTTTTTTTAGAAATTTTAATTTTTCCCCTTTCTATGTCTGTTGAGGCCATTCTGATTTTCATGAGTTGTCCTTAGTCTTCTCTAGATCCCTTTTGGATCACGACTTCCCACTAAGATCTTTTTGGACCACCAAAAGATTTCAAAATTTAACATATAAGTGAGGGAAAATTTCCCTCACCTTGTCCTTCTCAATCCACTTTTCCTTGCTTGGAAGTGCGCTCTTTAAGCCTACTCAAAGATAATCAACATCGCCCCTATGTGAAGTCCTTGTCCTTCTGTCTAGGTTGATATATTCCTTTAGCTCATCCAAGTAATCAGGAGAAAACTCAACAACTGAAGGTATTGAAACTTCCTCATCCTGATCCATGATCATGGGAGAATCAAAACGTTTCAAGTTCACTACATTTACAACTGAGTAAATATGCATATAAGGTGGAATATCTAGAGGAAAAGCATTGTCACCACGTTTCTCCAAAATAGTGAAGGGTTCATAATGAATGTGATTGAGTTTCATTCCTTCACCCTTCAATCTCTTATTGTTTTTGTGAAGCCATACCTGGTCTCCATCGTGGAAATGATGATCAACCCTTTGTTTGTCATGCCAAGCTTTATACTGTGCTTGAATTTTCTCCAACTGTTTCTTGACTTCCCGATGCACCTGTTGGATCCTCTGGATGAACTTGCGGGCTCTATCTTTATTTATTCCTTCATTTGAATAGACATCTCTCCCATACATCGATTCCAAAGGAACTTTAGGTAGATACCCAAAACATGTCTCAAAAGGAGAATAGTGAGTGGAGAAATGTAATGCACGGTTGTAAGCATGTTGTACATAGGGTATTTTTTCATCCCATAACTTGGGATGCTTGTTTTAGTAGCCTTGAATAAAAAGTACCATTGTTTAGTTTACAAACTCTGTCTGGCCGTCGGTCTATGGATGGAAAGCAATGCTCTTCTTCAATTTGGTGTCCATCATTCTCCACAAGCTTGTCCAAAACTTCCCAAGGAATCGAGTATCTCACAAAGTGAACCCAAACATACTGAAAGAAGAGATTAGCATCCTACTCAATATTGATCTACCTTTTACATGGCATTAAGATACACATATTGTTGAACCTATCCACTACGACATACAAATAGTCATGATCCCCTTTTAAAATTGATAAACCCCCTACAAAATTCATGGAGATACTTTCCCATGGATGGGATGGAATAGGTAGTGGTGAGTATAGCCCTTGTTTTCTATTAGTGGGATTACAAGTAGAACACATCACACACCCCTTTACATATTTAGTTAAAATTTCTTTCATTTGAGTCCAATAACAAAACCTCTATAAACGAGCCATAGTTTTTCCTACCCCAAAATGCCCAGAGATAAGAGAAGTGTGAGATTGTCATATTACATGGACTCATTCACTTGTAGGAAAATATTTATAGTGGTAACAGATAGACTTACATCAATACTTCACCCATGGCATATCCTCTGGCATTTGTCTCGATCTCAAAGGGTTGTTGAATATTTGAAAGTGCTAATATTGGTGTGCTACTGATATTTTCCTTCAAAGTGTCAAAATATTTTTGTTTCTTTCCTCCCCACTGAAAATTGTTTTTCACACTGATTAAGGCATGCAAAGGAGTTTCTATCAAGGAGAAGTTTGAAATGAACCTCCTCCAATATTGGACTACACCTAAGAATCTTTGTATCTCGGTTACACTTTTGGGCTCAAGCCAATTTACAATTACATCAATATTGGAAGGATCAATTTTTAATTGTCCTCCTCCTACAATATGACCTAAGTACACAAGTGCAGTCCTTCCAAATTCACATTTAGAAAATTTTACATACAAATTCTCCCTTTGCAAAGTATCCAATACTTTATTTACATGCTTCACATGTTCATCCCAAGTCCCACTAAAAATAAGAATGTTATCTAAATATAGAATGAAAAAATCATCTAGGAAAGGCCTGAATACATCATTCATCACACGCGTGAAAGTTGTTGGAGCATTACAGATCCCAAACGACATAACTAACCACTCAAACAATCCTTGATTGGTTTTAAAGGCAATCATCCATGCATCATGTTATGCAACCCTAATCTGATGGTATCCATTGTGCAAATACAACTTAGTGAAATAAACAACATTATTTAACTCATCAAGTAAATCATATATACGAGGAAGAGGGTATCGATTTTTCACCATGATTTTATTTAAGGCCTGGTAATTGCCACACATTCCCCATGTGCCTTCATTCTTTGGCACCATCATGATTGGAGAACCAAAAGGAGATGAATTGGGCCTAATGACCCCTTGATCCAATAAGCCTTGTGCATGTTTCTTGATCTCTGTCATATCTACAACTAAATTTCTTCCTTTATCAAATAACCAGAAACTTTCTTGTCTTGCGGTGTACAACACCAAAATTTTTTTAGTGTGATACATCACACTACAATAATTATCTTCTTCTTGAGGTACACAAACTTCCTCCTTGTCACATTGCAAGTAAGTTATGTCCTTGGGATACAAATTGTATCACACTGAAAGTTTACTCATGCGATACATATTGTATCGCACTAAAATTTTATTTATGCGATGATATTTAGAAAAGGACAACTCTTTTCATAAAAATTTCGAAGTGTTTTCCAATGGAATTTTAAGGATTTATGCCATTGTTTTAACTCACAATCAACAACATATGTTTTGGAAATATAACAAATTCCATGCATTATTCATTTATCGAGGATTTTGTTTCAAATCCTTGTCCTACTCCATCACAATTCTTCTTAGGAAAAACTAGAGGGGGTCTTCCTATCATATCCATTCTCGATGAAACCTTTTGAGAAGCTATTTAAGGAGTTTTCAAGAGAAATTTCTACAACCCAATGCCGAAGCCATGCAAGTATGAATCTATTTTAAAAGGTGATAAACAACTACATATTTATGAAGTATTATTCTCCAAAGGAATTCCACAACCAATATTGCATTTTGCAAGTCAAAACCAATCTCTTTAACTCTTTCTCATGTGAATATATTAGATTCAAGTATTCCTAAGACAATGTTACTTGTTTACGTGATTTATGAGGATGTCTATAGCTCTAGACCCCTAAAAACATTCACATAGTCATACACATGACTTCATTCTTATAAGGGATAAAGGCTAGAGTGACATGAGTTACATGCTACAATTGTACCCTCTACTTCCCAATGAAATCCTACAATGATAATTATCTGTTCACAAACATCATGTAACACTACTATTGTGGAAGGATTAATAATTCTCTTTACGGGAATACATTGACATTCATAAAATGAATGTTTCATCACCAACAAACAACAATCTTGCATTAATTGTCCATGAACATTCAAACAATAGAACACATAGTTAAAGAACCCATCCCCAAACAAATGAAAAAAATAATCGTAAATAATTGCAATTAACTGCGGGGACTAAAATCATGGACATGGCATCGAGGATAAGACAATATCCATGTATCAACATTCTAGATTATCTAGATGAAATGAAATGTAAATGTTGGGTCTTGCAACTAAAAAGTTACACAAAGATAATAGCTTCAAAATAGTGACATCACCTTCCCAATCATAACCAAAATGCTTAGCAAAATCAGTAAATGGAAACATAATGTTAATATTTGATGACATAGATGATTAACAAGCTCACTCTAAAAATGGTTTTTTGGGACTCAAATTTCAACAATATTTTACAATTTTTTAAAATATGCCAATTATTTTGTAATTTAAATTGAGTCATTTACCATTGATGTATAATAATATGAAAGAAAATTAAATTAAAAAAGAAAAGAAAATATTTAATAAAATAAAAATAATTATTCCAAGTGCATTTTGAAAGGTGGCATTGTCATCAGCCAACGTGTACCAATGCGACAACATCCCATTTGAAAATGAGTACAAAAGATATTACTCGATGAGAAAGCCTCCTTAAGAGTGCCTAGAGTGGGAACTCTACAAATGGTTTTGTGAAGAAGATAAGTCCAAATAATTAATTGATGGCATGTTCATCCCTTAGAGTGAGTCACTCATACTTTATTCCATTTGGCAATGTGTTCCAATGGTACCATTGTGAGGCTAGAAGAAAATCATAATTTAGAAGTTAGGGATGGAGGTTCCTACATTCGGGAAGGAAGAAGTGTGCATCATTTTGCGGAGTTGGTGAAGAAAAATGAAAGGAGAGTTGATCCATGTCCTTCTTTGTATTAGCTACATTTGGAGGAAGAAGCCTAAATCGTTTCGTGGAGTCGGTGAAGCTAAATTAGACAAGAGTTGAGAATTTAGGATTTGGAGGTTTGATTTTGATTTTGAGGTGGGTTCACACTTTTTCTTTATTGTGGAGTGTTTTGATTTTTATTTTCTTTGTTTCCATGTTTTTCCTTCTGTCAGATTTTATTGTTTATTTCTTTTATTTTTGGGGTCAAGGGGTAGGGTAATTTGTGGATAAGTCATCTCTTTCTGTATGAGCAACCAAGGAGGTATGTACGGGTCGGTGGCCGAGGTGGGGGGAATCTTTGTTTTTTATTTAAATTTGTTTCCATGATTTCTTGTTTTGTTTTGATAATAATATGGGTTGATCCGTTTGTTTTGGATATAGGTAGGTGGAGGAGAATGAGGAGGATAATATTTCTACTCTAATATGGACATGGATTAACGAAGAATGTGATGGAGGTAAGTGATTTTTTCTACGCTGGTAATTGACAATTTTGTTGGTTCCAATAGGCTACAAGTATGGCTCATATTTTCCTTTTTCCCTTTTTGTTGTGTTGTTACAGAGTAATATAGTCATCTTCTCATTTTCCTTTTCGTTGTGTTGTTACAAAGCAATGTAGTCATCTTCTCCTTTGCAATGTAGTCATCTTCTCCTTCTCCTTTTCATTCTATTGTTACATAGTAATATAGTTATTTTCAAGTATTGTTATCTCCTTACTTGTGCTAGACTATATCCTAACTGAAGACCCATCACATCATTAAAGAAAAAGTCACGTGCCTCATGGTAAAATGAGACAAAACATAAAATTGTTAACATTACAGACCTGCTATTAAATAACACTTGAATCTTTACCATTTTCATGACTATCTTATAAGTTATAGCACCATTTCTTATTGGCAAACATAGCACAACATATGAAGTATTGCATATTAAACCAAAGTAAAATGAGCGTGTATAGTGAAAGCATAATATATCAGGTGCACCTGTCATTTCTAGATAGAATCAATATACCATGGTTGACATGGTTGATTGGTGAAAGTTGAATCATCATGAGATGGTTGACTCATGAAAGTTGAATCACCATGAAACTCACAGGGAATAAAGAGAGAATTTGCATCTAAATGGAATGATCAATTGATATCATGCAAGCTCAAACATACCCCTAGCTAATTGGATGGCACTGAGAGTATTACCCTTGAATGAGCAAGATAACTTAATGGCATAATTACTGGTATTGATTATTTGGTGTTATGAAATATTTTTTATTTGGTGTTATGAAATATTTTTTATTTGGTGTTATGAAATATTTTTGAAGTTTTTAATTTTAAATTAATCTTATTTTTGTCTAAATATTTTTAAAATCAAACAAAATTTGTCAAATTAAAATTTATTATCTATTTAATTTTTTTTTTTTTTTTTTTT